>APFE030427985.1:0-47638 GCA_000404065.3 Pinus taeda
TGTCCAATCCCCGCACCCAAAATTGCCTTTCCCCAATTTTCCACCAAAACCCTGAAAATCCCTAAATCAAACCTTTTTATCAGTTTACTAGCCTAAAATCAGTGTTTCCACATTGGTTATCTCACCCATTGAAGATCTTTACCGTGATAGACCAGAGAGAGCCCTTTCCTGCCCCGTAGGGCTAGCTACGAGGCTAAGTGGTTTGATGTTGCCTTGAAGTTTACCTTTTTCAGCCTGAGGTGAAATTTCAAGCTCTAACATATTCCACTTACTCCCTTGCAAAACATGAAAGACGAGTATCCCATATACCATATATTAGAACCCCAACTTTCTACTTGCAATTTCCAAAGTGAGATCAAACAAGATTTATTGTTACATCCTATAACATAACTCTTTGTATCTCCTTACAGTCTCCACAATTTAATACTCCAAGTCCTAAAGTGTTGAAACTCAGTAGAATAGAAAACTCAATAGTGCGATAAATAAACAAGGAGCATCTTCTCACTTCCATCACCTCTTCCTTGAGTAAGCTTCATGATGTTGTGTAAGACACATGATACTCCTTTCTGAATCAGTAAACCTTCCACTATGATGACTTTTCAAAAAACCTCTAAACTTGTTAAATTAAGATTTTTGACATTTTAAGCAACATTTTGTAGCCTCCCTTGTGCTTGATGCATTTTCAGAGCCCAAATAAAAAATTGTGTACAAAGAACGAGGACCCCTCATGGTATTCATATTGGGAAGACCAACATATAAGTCAAGATACTGATGGAAAATCTTCAATAGCAAAAGAGCCAACCTTATCTATCAAATAACTTTGTCTTATTTATCTCATAATTTAATTATTGAAATTTTATAAATATTTATGCCTTGAACTAAGTGGATATTGGTGGCCATATCATTTTTTAAATGAATACAACCACCATTTTACTTCAAGTTACTATTATTTTAGCCAATTTGTATCTTACAGTATTTTTCTATTTTATCTATTAATATATGATGGCTTTTAACTATATTTCTATGCTGTCTTATATTTATCTTTTGTTGCTTCATTTCCTTTCTTGTTTTTCATTGCATTTCTAGTACACAATGCATCATCAATATGAGAGAAAATATGCTTCTTGTTGTTTCTCAGTGCATTTCCTTGACAATTTTAAGGCACAAAGAGTTTTGTTTCAAGCTACTTTCACTTGGGAACAATTGATCTCGCCAACCCAAGAAACCTATCATAAAAAAATGACAATGTAGGAAATCATATCAAGTTGTTTCTTGAGAAAGCACTCACATGACAAAGGAATGGGATGGTGGTCAATCTCACCGAGGTCCTTCAATTACTATCAACAATAGTGAATGAACCTTCAACAACCAACAATAGAGGTGTGATAGCATTCAAAGTACAAGTTAATTTTGATATCTCCTTATTTGATGGCCAAATAGATGCATATGATTTAGGCAAGTGATTAAAGAGCTATTTCTATATGTCCAATTTTTTTTTTGACAATGAGAATATCACTTTTGCATTATTAAAATCCCTTCCTTGTCTCAATGATTGGTGGGATGGTTACTAGGAGAAACATAATGAAGTGAAGTCTATAATATCCAATGCAATATCAACTTGGCCAAATTTCGAGAATACCCTCAAGGAGAAATTATACCTTGTAAGGAAATATAACAGCCAATGCAAAATATGGACAACTATGTGACAAGAGAGAGATGAGGTAGTGCCAAAGTACACCACTATCTTCCATATCTTGCACTCAAAGTTGGTTTTCCAAGACTCTTAGCGGAACTTGATTCTAAACTAACATAGTAATTTACATGAATACATCCAAACAGAGAATGGTTTCTTGGAAATATCCTCGTTAGGGTTTGTTTATCATTAGATTGTCAAAATTCAGCAAAAAATGTAGTAGACACCAATATATTCCATATCATACACTCAAAGTTGGTTATCCAAGACTCTTAGCGAAACATGATTCTAATGAACCATAGTAGCTTACATGAATACATCCAAATAGAGATGGAATTATTTGAAATCTCGTAATTGGAGTTTGTATCAATATATTATCAAATTTGAGAAAAATTGTAGTAGAGGAAGAAGTGGGAGTTTAGGTTTGCAAATCCACCACAATAGAAGAATTTAAAATATGACACTACTTAATGAGACAATGGACAAAACAAGGAGATCCAACCTCAAGGCAACTAGCCCAAGTGATAGGTAAAGAAGGGTACTTCAAAGTCAAATGATAGTGGAAAGTGGCGTGAGTTCCATAAAATTCTTAGCACAACACTGATGAATGTCACTCAAAACATTTATTGTTGGTTGAGATTAAAGAACAAAAATGAACTTTAGTCTTTTTTTGATTCAAAATATGGTAGACAAAAGAAAATCATTGATGCAAAACAAGGTACTACAACTGTGACTACACATATCTAAGAACAAGTTGCAAAGTAACCTAAGGAGGGGGATTCCTCTTCCATTCACAAATGTGGATGAAAGGGACCCCACTATATTTCATTATTGAGAGTGGAAACTAGTAGAAATTGATCTCAACTAATAACATCAAGAGAGTGAAGCCGCATATAGTGCCACAAAACCAACAATACACCATTCGTTGGTTGAGATAAGAATGAGACATTCACATCAACGAACAATGCCTCTTATCCCATGTCATTAAGCCCTTCAAACATGTGGTATTGTGTGATGTTTCCCACTTGAATATTGTGATTTTCTTTTAGGAAATCCTTATATATGGAAAATTCTTGTTGTTTATAAGTCCCATCCTTGTAGTATCATTGTTACTTTACGAGGTCAACTCTATAGGGCACTAGAGGTAGTTCTAGTAACTACAATTTCATTGATCTTAGCAAAAATGTGTTGAATGGTGATGCCTTAGGATACAAAGTTTGTCCTCTTCATGGTTTTGTTGGAAGGTGAAAGGAAGGTCACTATGACCACCCAAGCCTCAACACAGGGCCTCTTTACACAAAATAAGGTGGACTTTATTATAGAGGCATATAGATATATCTTTGCTTCACTTGTGGGGTTTCCTCAACACTTGCAAGCCAAACACTCAATTTATTTAATACTTGGTAGTATTTTACCTATTGACCCAATAAATAGATACTATCTCTTGGAGAATGAGGAAATAAAGTGTTAGATTCATGAGCTCATTTGAAAGCACCACATAGCTTTGTTCCCATGTAAAGTGATTGAAAATAGTGTTCATTAAATCATTATTCTAGTGATATATGTTAAATCATTAAATTTAACATATTAGTGACCAAATTGAATTGAAATGTCGAATTTTTGAATTCTTCAACTCGATTTAGCCGTTTTTTCTAACTATGGTTATTGCCCTTGTAAGAAACGTTATGCTCCTTTCACCTTCCCATTTTATCCGTGTGATGTTTCTTTGTGAATCATGACAACGTCTACTCAAAAGATTTTGGAAAATGCCCAAACTTGTCAATTTAATATTTTCAATGTTTCAAACAACATTTGGTAGACGCCCTTTTACGAGAGGCATCTTTAGAGCCCAAAACAGAAAAAAAGACATAGAGAAAGGACCCCTAATCGTATTTAGATTTTAAAGACCAAAATATAGGTTGGGATAATGATGGAAAATTTGAGGGTATCAAATTATCAAACCTTAACTACCAAATATGTTTGTCACATTTTTCATATTTAAAATAATTTTATTGAAAATTTGAATGATTAAAGATTAATTTATATTTATCATTTGATATAGGTGGATATCAGTGGTCAGTCACTTCTATTTGTTATCTTTGTATTATTTTTTTTTATGTTTCTCTTGATCCTAAGCATTTGAGGTTATTTTGAGGTCTTAAATGATGTCTTTTGGCAATTCAGAAGGCCAAGTTGGGCTAGGGGTTACCATGTCATGCCTTGATCCCAACCAAAAGTTATAACATTCATATAGTTCTCTTCAATGGGTTATTGTGCACCTAAAATGGAGATTGTATACAAAAGTTGCACCCTATGAAAGTTGATGCAGTAACTATCCACATTGGCGTGCATAAATCTTCTAGGGTTAGAATTTCAGATTTTTAGGGTTACTTATTTATGCTAGAAAGCCATTTTGAATGTAGAATCCACCTCTCTCTCTATCTCTCTCTCTCTCTCTAAAGATAAGCTACCATCATTCTAGATAATTTGTGTTCTATATTATTCTATTATTTTATTTATTAATAGAAGTTGGGTTTTCATTAATTATTATGCTTTATGTTATATTTATATCTCTATTTTATTACATATCCTACTTTTTATTTTATTCCTAGCATAACTCAGATCAACAATATAAAAAAAATCTACTCGTTGTTTCTTAGTTCATTTCCCTAATGAAGTCAAGGTACATAGTTGGGTCTTCAACTAGTTTCATTTAGGAATGATCAGTCACACTTATCCAAGATTTTTCCTAGGGTAGAAAAAGGAGATATCATAGAGCAAGGGATCCTATCAATTTGGCTCTCAAGAAATATCTTGCGTGACAAAGGAATGTGATGATGTATAATTTCTTCTATATCCTTTAATGAATTCTAATAATGGTAGAGGAACCTTCAACACAATGCAATTTTTTCGGTGTGACATCATTTAAGGTAAAAGTTTATTTTGATATCCCCTTATTTTGTGTTAAAATAGATGAAAATTGTTTGAATAAATGGTTAAATTTGTTCGATAGCTATTATTTTTCCCAAAAAAATTTGGTAGTGAGAAGATCACTCTTGCACTCCTAAAATCCCTTTCCCATCTTACAAATTAGTAGGAAAGTGACTTGGAGACAAAAATAAAAGATGATTCTATGGTATTTAATACAATACCCACTTGGAACCTTTTTTTATGCCCTCAAGGGGGAATTCTATGCTAGATAACTATGATGACTAGTACACAAGATGGACAACCCTATAATAGTAGATAGACCAAATGGTGGTAGAGTAAACCAATATTTTCTTTACCTTGTGTTCAAATTTGGGTATTTGAGACTTAGAGAGACACCTAGTTCTAAAGTGCCATAATGACCTCCACAAATACACCCAAACGAATACATATTTCATAGACATCTCCCCATTGGGAGTCACTTATCAATACATTATTAAACTTGAGTAGAAATTGAAGTAGATGAAAAAGAGGGAGTTCAGGCCTATAAATCCACCACAATAGAAGAATGTGAAAGGTAGTTCTATCTTATAGAACAAGGGATAGAACAACGAAAACCAACTTCAAGACAACCAACCTAAGTCACATGCAAAGAAGGGTAATGGGAAGCCAATGAAAGAAATTGGAAAGTGGCATGATATCCATAAAATCCCCCACCACAAAGCTAATGGATGACACTCAAAACAATCATATTTTCTTGAGCATAGTAAAAAAATGTACTTTGGCTCGAATTCTAATTCAAAACAAGGTAAATAAAAGCTAATCATCCTGGCATAACCTGATGCTACCATTGTGTCAATGCATATCTAAATAGAAGAGTCAGATGAACCTAAATATGGGAATGCCTCTTCCAATCACAAATGTGGACAAAGGGGACCCCATTATATTTTATTTCTAATAATGGAGGACAAAATATCACCTTTTACCAAAAAAAAATTAACGATGAGATGATCACCTTCACAATCCTAAAAATCCTTCCCCAACTCAAAGATTAGCAAGAAAATTATTGTGAGAAACAGAGAAAATATGATTTTATGGTGTTCAATACATGACCCACTTGCAAAACATATTTTGATGTCCTCAAGGAGGAATTCTACCTTGGATAACTATGATGAATAATACACAAGATGAGCAACTTTGCAATGGGTGAGAGACCAAATGGTGACAAAGTACACCAATAATTTCCATATCTTACATTCATAGTTGGGTATCAAAGACTCGAAGCAGCATGTGGTTATAAAGTACCATATATTCCTACACAAATACATCTATAAAAATATATATTTCTTGGACATATCCACATTTGTGTTTGTTTATCAATATGCTATTAAAAGTGAGCAAAAATTAAAGTAGAGGAACAAGAGGGAGTTTGATTTTGCAAATCCACCACAATAAAACCATGTAAAAGGTGGCTCTATCTTATATAATAAGGGGTATAACAAGGACAAACAACTTCAATACAACCAACCTAGGTTACATGAAAAGAAGGCTAATGAGGAGTCAATTAAAGACCCTAGAAGTGGTGTGAGTTCCATAAAATCCCTTAGCACGACACTAATGAATGTCACTCAAAAAAATCATTGTTGATTAAGATTAAGGAAAAAATGACATTTGGCTCAACTTCTGATTCAAAACAAGGTAAAGGAAAGTGAATCACCATTTCATATACCAGTGTTCACATCATGTCTACAAATATCTAACTAATAGAGTAGACAAACCTAAGTAGGGGGAACGCCTCTTCCTTTCACAAATGTGGGTGAAGGATACCCCACTATATTTCACTGTTGACATTGGAAGATAGGAGAGTGTAATCTCAAATGAGCTCATCGAGAGATTGAACCTACGAATTGTGTCACACTCCCAACCATACATGATTGGTTGGTTGAGTCAGGGATGAGATATCCATTTCAGTCATCAATGTTCCCTATCCTATGACATTAAGCCCTTCAAAGATGAGGTATTATGTGGTGTCTCCCCACTTGAACTTTGTGACATTATTTTAGGAAAACATTATATGTGGAAACTTCATGTTGCTTATAATTCCCAACTGCATAGTGTCATTGTTACTCTAGGAAATCAATTCTATAGGGTACCATAGGTAGTTTTGACTACTGCAATTTCATCAATCTCATCAAAATAATGTGGAGAGGTGATCTCTCATACTACAAAGTTTTCCTTCTTCATGGTTTGGTCGAAAGGAAAGGAAGGTCACTATGAGCAATGCAATCTCAACGTGGAGCCTCTCTACAAAATAGTAGAAGGTGGTCAATATTGTAGAAGCACATAGGGATATATTTGCTTCACTTGTAGGGGTGCATCAACAATGCTAGGTCAAACACTTACATTGACTTAATACCTAGTGAAATTTTACCTAATGACCCAATATATAGATGCCCTCTCTCGGAGAATGAGAAAATAAAGAGTTAGATTCATGATATTACCCAAAATTACCACATTTGACCAAGCTCCTCATCTTTTGGGAGCTTAATTATGTTGCCGCAGAAGAATAACGGGACGTAAATACTCTTATTGATTATAGGGCCTTGAATAAAATCACTTTGAAGAATATATACCCAATCCCTTATATTGATATTCATCTTGATTAACTTAAGAGTGCCGATTTATTTAGTAATATTGATCTAAAGTCAAGCTACCACTAGGATCCAATCAAACAAAACCATTTATGGAAAACATTATCCAAATATAAAGAAGGAATTTTTGAGTGGTTGATCATGCCTTTTGACTTGACTAAATGATGGATGACATATTGTAGCCATTCATAAACTCTTTTGTGGTTGTATATTTGGATGACATCCTCATCTTCAACAAAACAAGCTATATGCTATTCTAGAGAAATGCTCATATGGCATGAAATAAATTCAATAATAAAGGTACATGATGGATGAACATAGGGTGGATGTGGGCCCAACCATGATCAAATCATTCAAGATTGTCTATCTTGGATGACTTCGACTGAGAGTTGCAACTTATTGTTTATTGATCACTCCTATAGAAGGTTCATGTTGGGGTTCTCTCATATCACATGTTCCTTAAGTTAAGTGAGCAATGGCGGAAGTAAAGAAAATTTTTCCTCATCTAAGTCATCACAAAAGGCATTTGAGGATCTAAAACACCTACTCTATTCTGTACACTGCCAAACCCACAACAACCATCTGAGATTGATATATATGGCTTCATCTATGCTATTGATGTAGTCCTATTAGGGAAATTTAGAGGTAATAAATGGGTCTAAAATAAAAAAATCTACTAACAAACTCATCCGTAAAATAACCAATAAAATTCAATAAGATGATGTCATCTCCAAGGGTAAATATTTTTGGAGGGCAAAGATGAAACTATTCTTTTTAATTGTATTTTTTATGCATCTCATTATAGATTTACTCAAATGTCAAGTATAAACATGTATTGAATGCAAAAATTTAATTCCATAACCAACAAGTATTCACTTTACACACTTTTGAGTAAGCCTACACTAATATATATATATATATATATATATATATATATATATATATATTATATATATATATATAGATTATATTACTTTTTACAATATTTTAAATATTAGATATTAATATCTAATATAATAAAAATAAATGTTTTTGATGCTTATTATTATATATTGATTTTTATATAAAAAAAATTATAGTTATTTTTTTCCGCTGAAAAAAATCAAACTTTTTATTAACTGAATAAAAAGTTACAAAGTATATGCATTGAAGCATTCATGAACATTTTGTGAGTTGAACATACACAGTAAGTGAAATCAACAACATAATGAGGAAGAGTGGATAACACACTTACTCAATACAGATATATCACCAACGATAACCAAGAAAAGAAGAGAATATGAAAGAAAATGGGCCTCTCCAAACAATCAGAGAAAACAACCCAAACTAGTATAAAAAAAAACATGTCCAAGACAAGTCTAGAAACCAAAAATATACATAATCAACATTGTGCCAAAAAGCCAACCAGCCCCCAAAAATCTTGATAGAGAAAAAAACCCAAAGCTGAGAAACCATAAGAAGAGTTTATAGATAGGGCGCAGGATTAGAAACCATCGCCTGCCCGTTGTCCGAGTTAGTTATGTACCATGAGTCCAAAGCCTGTTGTAAACCTTTTTTAGAGAGATAATCTACCTCTATATTCCTCTCCCTATAAATGTGACAAAATGTTAAATCGTCAAAAGTTGTTTTAAGAAATAAAATTTCATTTAATATAGGCATTAGAGTAATATTTTGACAGCGCTGCACATTTTTACCTAGTTGATCACATTCAGAGAGTCATCAAAAGCCTGAGCAAAAAGCACCCCCATCTGCCTTAACTAACATAAAAGAATTTTCAAGGTAAACAGTTTAGTAAATTTATTCGAACCGGGCCCAATACCCACATAAGCATTTATAATTTTAAGTTCATTCAAGTGTATGACGATCCCCACCCCACAACAATTGTGGGCATCATAAGCCCCATCAAAATAAGCCCACATCATATCAGTTCTTATGATTTCAACCTGAATATTCTGAGAAGAATTAGTAGGAATGTTGTGAGGGATCAACTCCTAAATGGAAGCACATTGAATAGCTATAACATATGGGTCTGATGACTGATCCTTAAAAATGCTTTTGTTCCGAGCCACCCAAATGCCCCAACTGATAATTAGAGGAATATTTCGATAATGAGGATCAAAAGTATGAGTGCACAACTTTTGCCAAGCAGTCTCCATAGAGTTCCCAAACCAATTTGAGGTGATAGCCACTACCTTTAATAAATGTTCCCAAGTTTTAGAGGCAAAGGAACATGAATAGAAGAGATGATAAGAGCTTTCTTCAGAGGATTCACATAGGGCACACCAACAAAGGTTGTGTTTGTTCCTTTTTTGTAGGTTATCCCAAGTTGGGAATTTGTTACCGAGAATGCACCAGAACAAGAGTCTAGATTTAGGAGGACAACTTAGCTTCCACAGTGACTTATACCACCAGTGTCGAGCATCCCCCAATCTTCTTCCCATTTGATAAATGTAACTATATTTCAGAGCATATAGACCACCGAAAGAGTTTACCCAACGAAGATCATTAGCCCTATCCTTTAGTCGAGCATTTGATCTTTGAAGTTCCTTTGTGTAATCCCTCCAAACACCCACTCACTGAGGTTGAAGCTCTAATGCCTCCACAGACTTCCAACCCTGATTCCAAAAGGTACTAGACTCTTCATGAGAGATATGGTTGTGTGAAAAAAAACCCCTTAACAACAAGTGACTCAACCAGGCCCCTACGAGGAATGAAGGCCTCGTTACAACCAACCCAATGATCAATTCCCACATGAACACTGGTACCATTGCCAACCAACCATTATAACCCATCAACGATAATATCAAAAGAGTGAATCGTGGCCTTCCAAATAACCAAAGAATTTCTATGAGACTTCTCCGGAGCTCTCAACCAAACCATGAAATCAATGGGATCAATATATTTTCTTTTTATTATTGAAGTTCGTAATAATGATATTAACATTCATGCTTCTGGTACTTCTTTGAACCAATGTTTGGTAATGATGATGTTCTTTTAGAATGATCTTAACATGAATAATTTGTCTGAACGAACAATGGTAATAATGATGTTAACATTGATGCTTGGTCTTAAATGCATGTTTAGCGAAGTAGATCAATGTTCATCCTAATTTCAAAGGCATATTCTTTTATTTTTCCAAATGTCCACTTTCCTAAGATCATATTTTATTCAGGAGCTAGATGCTTTTATATTTACCGTGTTCAACCTAAAATGAAAATAAGTTAGTTTCTTCCGCGGTATTAGATACTAACCATAAAAAGGGATAGGGATTGATGCGCCATTGCAAGTTATTCATTTATTAACCATAAACATTCAATTATGACATGTAAATATACACATGGCTTTCCATATTGACGATAAACAATTACTTATATGTGAATATAGACTAAAAATTACAGTATAACTTTCCATGTCGTACTAGTACTTGTTCTGACATCACTTAATCTAAATTGTTGACATTCATGACACTACAAAACTTTATAGGGAAACCATGGGATATAGTAAGAATAAAATTAAAACACGTCGTAAGCAACCTTTAAAATTGATACAAAATTTACCAATCTGACTGTCTAGTAAAAAGGGAGCGGATAGAACAACGAAATTCCATCAGATGGATTCCTTTCTCATTACTCAAGATGATCATCTGTCATTGTTTTGAGACCCCCAATGATTACTACCATTGAAATCATCATCTTCTTCATCCATGTCCCATAATACATCCGAATAAAGATTAAAGTAAGCCTCACTGTCTGTAAAGGCCTCCAGGGAAGCTACCATATACCAAGGAGGAGTTGAAATTATGGCACCATCGGCGGTGCCATCTGCACAGAACTCGGAAGAGTATAGAAAATTTCCACGTGGACTCACTGAAAAGTTGTAAGGTAAGTTGTTCTCAATCACCTGGTTCTCTGAATATTTCAAATCTTCTTACGAAGTTGCACCTGGTTGCCCCTCATAATTGGTTTGAGAAGGAATATGTCGAGTTTCTCCCTGCAATATATACTCATCATTTACTTCATCCATGGGATTTACCTGTGAGGAAATATTACCTTGCAGATACTGGGTTTCGTTCATCTGAACTACTACGTCCTTAGTACTTTGTGTCTGCAAGCTAGTCGAAGGCTCTGTACTGTCATGGTCAAGCAGTCTATGAGATGAAGTTGGGAGGCAGTCATAGTTCATGACCGTTCAAAATGTTTTCCTCTATCAACATCCCTCATGCCGCCGCCCCTGTCAACTTGTAGATTCAATTTTCCCTTGATTCTTGTTCTACAGTGATTCTTGATTTCATTGTCCGTTCTCCCTGGTATACTCCGTGCAATGTGAGACCACCTAACCGTTAGAAATAACGTATAGTTAGAAAGCCACATGTACTAATTATCAGAGGCACGTAACGCGACTGTATATACATTTTATCAAGAATATATATAAAACTATATATATCTGTTGCCCCAGTGGCAATGAAGTTCAATAACCAAACGTTCTTCCTCATGAATGATCTTGTCATTCTTGAGACCAGGCCAAAGGGAGTTAAACCACCTTAGCCTACAACTTCTTCCAATTCTCTTCAGTCCTACACAATAAGTAGTTTATATTTTGACTTCTGGTAAAAATATATAGGCAAACGGACAAATTAATTTTTCTTCTACTTCCTTCCATTACAAGTAAAAAATTCGATCTAAAGTTCACAAATAATTGTCATTTCAACGAGTTATAACCAAAAACTATATGGAAAACATCCATAAGGCAATGTTAATATTGGGATTGAAAAATCAAAGATGCACTTAATCAGAAATCCATTACTTCATTACATACCAATTGCTTTGGCGAGAAAGTTCCAACACCCTTCCCCATGGAACCATATATACCCCGTAAGTTGCATGTCTTCTTTGACAGTCCACAGTCCCTTCCACGTCCCGGCTTCATCCTTATCTTCAAAGCCAGGAACTCCCGACCAGGTAGTGTTTTCCATTCAATTAGCGGACTAGCGTTCACAGTGCCTTCACTTCTAAATGTTGCGTATCAACAGTCTGCCTTATATAAGACGAGTATACTGCACACTCCCAGTGCGAGTAAACTAATTAAATGTCTTTATTGTCAAGGAAAATAGTACACTTTATACTGCACATTCGTCGTCTGGATACATGGAATGAATGTGTGTATGGTCAGCTAAGGGAGAGATGTCTAAGGTTGTGCAGGGACTAGTAATTGATATAGTGTTGGTCCCACCAAACCACTAGAAATTGAAACTTTTGCAACCAATATTTAAACAAAGATAAATAACATTAAGTATAAATAAGTATTAATTTATGCCAAAAATTTCCCAATACATTGACTAGGCCCACAATTGTCCATAAATAGTATCTTAATACTTAAGAGTGCAAACCATATTGGCCCAACTAGAAAACAGATAAAACCATAAATGCTTCCAAAATGGTCTATTCTAGAAGTACAAAGTAGCGGTCACTTCAACCCCCACTCATCAGAATTGAAGCTTTGCATCCCAAATAAATATCCATACCTGCACATAATAAAAGTGAATGTATGTCAGCCATAACTGTTGTGTTGTTCAACAACTAAACCCCCTATGTTCAATAAATGACACCCAAGTCAATAACATTTAAACACACTTTGTTCAATAAATGACACCCAACTCATTCTATTTCTCATTAAAACAAATCAAAGCACATGGATCAACAAATAAGAAATTCCCAACCATTAGATCACATGAAATTAAATCCAGACCACACATTCAAAATGAAGCCATTGCAATCCATGTCCATCCATGTCCACCAATTAAATTGAAGTGCAAGAAACTATAAAAGAAGTTTAACCACTATTGAAGTTGCATGTTATGCTTTCAAACTATTCAACAACCTTGAAAACAAAACATCACAAAACAATTGCTAGTATATCCAGGTTAGTTATATCAATTACAACACATTTTTCTTACAGTTTTGTTTTCATTTATCATAGTTCTTGCAGTTTCAGTTATTACATATTCAGTTTCACTTACAGTTTCAGTTTCATGAAAATCAACACACAAGCTACAGTTCTATCTCACAATTCACCAATTCACCTATTTCTATGTTCAGACTTACAGACATATTGATGTGCCCAGCAAGATTTTAGTTTCTTGGTGTGCCCTGGCTATGAACCATCTCGATTAGTAGGAAGTCCCAAGTATATCAAGGGTTCAGGTTGTCATATCCCTCTTCATGTCTTGCATTATGCTTGTTTGTAGGCGTTCTTCAATTATGCATGTTTTTAGGTTTTCTTCAAGTGTTTCCAGGAAGATATTCCAAGTTGTCTCCTGATATAGTCTTTCAAACTAGGAGAACTATGGGGTCATAATGGACATCAAGGTCGATCATGTACCTCGTTAATCCAGCAAGAATATATCGGCGAGCCTAAGATGGTGGAAAGGAAGGGACCAGAGTGCCTTAGTGAGCCGAGCTGTCATAACCAGAGAATGAGGGGCAATGCAATATAAATCAAATCAAATTAAAACAACAATGAAATCAAATAAGGCATGTCCCATATTGTTGCAAGTCATCCAATGACCGAAAGCGTCCCATAAAAAGAAATAAATCAAAATCAAAACCAACCAAACCAAGAACAATTCCTCAACAATCAAGAATAAATCAAGATCAACATACAAGGACATACATGATGAAGATAAATGTTTTCTATAGGTTCAATTTCCCCATTCACCTAACGAGAAAAATAACGATACTTGAACCGATAGAGTGCAACAATGACACCCTGAAAATAAATGCAGAATGACATTTTAAATACTAGAACATGGAAATTACAATGAGATATACATATTTGATGGGTTTTTAGAAAACTTGCATTTAACAGAGAATGAATACATCAATGAAATTAGTAATTTAAATCAATTTACACTTTTACAAGAGAGAAGGCCAATCTACGTGGTCTAATAGCCAGCTATTTTCATATGCTAATAATTTGGAATGCAAATCCAAATTGTCAATTCATGTTTGATTCATATGCATTAGTGACATATTGTATCTCTTACATGATGAAACTCAATAAAACAATGACAAATACATTTAAGAGCATATGAGAAGAGCAACAAAACAAATTCCATTTTGTGCAAACCACAGGTAGTCTTCGAAAATCCTTCCAATACTTGTAGAAAATGTCTACACAAGATTTGTCTTTATAGACGATCAACGAAGCTTGTTCCTGAAAAATCCACCACAAGGATGGAATTTGAATTTGACTGGCATTTTTTCTTGTTATGGGGCATTTTGTACGTATTTGATGACTACAAGGTTTTTTATACAAATTTTTCGAGATGTGCTTGAAATTGGGAATTTTTTTTGACAGACAACAATTATCTAAAAAAAGTTAATAATTATGGTTTCTTTCACTTTATTTTCTAACTACCTTGTCCATTACCCATGAATCTCACCACTGTCCAACTCAGTTTGACTTAGCAAAGTTTCTCTGAAGTATATATTCACTAGCTTTAAATTCTAGATAATAAGTGTGTAGCTTAGTTAAATGTGTAGATGATGCTCGTTTAATGGAGTTATGACATATTTCTCATCACTGAACCGCTTTCCACTAGAGGACAATAGGTTCCTTTAAAAATTATGGCATACTTCTCATAACTGAACAATGTACTAGCCAAGTACAATAGGTTGCAACCTCTAGGTTCTTGCCCAGTACACAACAAGAAGAAAGAAGAAAAAAACAGCAATACTTGAACAAATAGAGTGCAACAATGACACCCTGAAAATAAATGCAGAATGACATTTTAAATACTAGAACATGAAAATTACAGTGAGATATACATATTTTATGGGTTTTTAGAACTTGCATTTAACAGAGAATGAATACATCCATGAAATTAGTAATTTAAATCAATTTACACTTTTATAAGAGAGAAGGCCAATATACGTGGTCTAATAGCTGGCTATTGTCATATGCTAATAATTTGGAATGCAAATCCAAATTCTCAATTCATGCTTGATTCATATGCATCAGTGACATATTGTATCTCTTACATGATGAAACTCAATAAAACAATGACATACATTTGAGAATGTATGAGAAGAGCAACAAAACAAATTCCAATTTTGTGCAAACCACAGGTAGTTTTCAAAAATCCTTCCGATACTTGTAGAAAATGTCTACACAAATATAGACATCATGCAAAAAATATGTAGGAACATGATGATCATCTCAATTGAAATTTGTTTAACCATAATTTCACAAGGCAATTTCTTTCTGAGAATCATTTTTAACAAAAGCTTAATGAAATTTTATAATAAGAAACAAAAGCTATGGCCCAATTGGAAGATAAGAATAGATTTATTGTCCTTGTGTTAGCTGTAATATAGATCAAAAGCTTCAGATGAGTTGCTTAATTAGTGGTTAGGTATTGCAATACAACTTTCAGTGTTGAAACCGAAAACCTTGTATGAGGTTAGCAATAAACATCATCAAGACTAATGTTAGCATAAACAAGATTTGCAAAATAAATTGAAGAAAAAGTTGAAAGGAGAAAAGGAAAAGGGGGTTTAGATCATTCTTGAAATATGATCACAAAGTAAACAAAACAATGTAAAAGGAATAAAATAACATAAACAAATGAACAAGAAGCAGTGGAAGAGCCTTATTGGAAGGTTGTTGTAATGAGGGGAAACCTATCAGAATGAAGGACCGCAAAGAAGGCACAACCAACCTCATACTATTGCAAATATGGCAAACTGCACCCTCATTCTAATTTGATATATGAGGTCAATAATTACTCAAAACTTTTCAAATTGATAATATGCTTTCCTGATTTAAGAAAAGGGCATGGCCTCTCTTATATATGTAGACAAGATGCAAATAAGAGTTGTTGTTGAAATGAATGTTTACATGACTAGAAACTTCAACTGTAAGTGACATGAGGAAAAATTTTGTTATGGTCTCAAAGTTGTGATCAAGAGTGCTTCAGGGGGTCTCAAGTTGGAGCCTTGGTCAAATTAAATACCATGCTTGGTTTTGGCCTATGATAACTCCTTGATAGCCAGAGATCCATGTCTTGAGAAGTGCATCCTTACAGAAAGCAACGAAACAACAAAAAAATATTTTAAGTAGTCAAATCGAACAAGAGCTCTGATGGGAAATGCATAACAAAACCAATCAATACAGTCATGGTATTTTAAGTGTAAAGGCAAGTTATCAAAACAACAATCACTGATAATTTTGAAGACATACAATAAAATGATTCTGTATATTTTTTTTTTCAAGGATACTAACATACATGTTGGTAATCTCCTATAATAAAGCAAAAGTATTTTTGCCTTGTATGAAAGCATAATTTACAAATATTCCAGTGTCTAAATGCATGCAATAATTTTACAATTTGTTGCATCTATGGCAAAAGGTAGTTATGTTGCTCGTATAAGGAGAAGTGGTAGGAGAGTGACCAGGGGTGCGCAGCTGCGATGCACATCGTCTGATGAGGATAGGATAGATGATGTCAATGTCAACAATGCCCCAAGAAACATTGTTGAGGATGACCATGTGATGGCAGCTGATGTTAGCACACCATCAGCCACAAAACCACCATTAACAACAGTCCAAGGGGCAAGTTAAACTAAAAAGATCAGTGCTATAAGAGGATGGACAAAAGAACAAATGTTAGTTGCAATTGACGACATAGAGTTTAATGGATACTCAGTTTGGGCATCTACAAAAAAACATGGTATTCCTCCCTCATCAATACATTATTGGATAAATGGACTGACTCATACAAAACGTAGAGGGTCTCTTACGGTTATGACTGAGGAGGAGGAGGCCGAGGTGGTTGAGTGGTGTAAAGAGATGGCCCAATTGGGACATGGGCTAGAGTTGATACAACTCAAATCCACAGTTACTTAAATCTGTCAAGGGATGCCAAACCCATTCAAAAATGGGTTTCCTGATAAATCATGGTGGTTTGAGTTTAAAAAAAGGCATCTAGAACTTGTATTGTGTACTGTGAAGGGCGTTGACAAAGACAGAGCATTAAATTTGCGCCCTACAGTTGTGCAAAAGTTTTATGACACAATTTCTAGTGCTTACGATGAACATTCTTATGGAGCAGACCATATATGGAACTGTGATGAAACAGGTTTACAGGCATGGAGGAATTGTGGCATGCGGGTAATTTCCAAGAGAGGGAGCCGAAATGTGCCAAAGATTTTTCCTAAGAGTAGGGAGTGGATAAGTATTTTACGTTGTGCCAATGCAATCGGTACTTCAATCCAAGGATTTTATCTATTCAAAGGTAAAAATCAACTGAAAAACTATATACAGAACTATGAACCAGGTGCATGCATGGCTACACATCCCCATGCATGGATGACTAAAGAACTATTTTTAAGTTGGCTTTTTCACTTTGCTGCATCGGTACTAGGTGGCGTCTCGCTTAATAACAGACACCTATTGATATTAGATGGCCATGGGATCCACATCACTGTACAAACAATTGAGGAAGCAAACAATTAAGGCATCGACCTACTGACATTTCCTGCTCATACCACTCACAGACTGCAACCCCTTGATGTTAGTGTGTTTGGCCCTTTCAAGAACTATTTCAGGTCGGAGCGCACTGCATGGATGGGAAAGAATCCAGGGGTTGAGGTGAAAAGGTTCGAGCTAGCATAGCTTGCAAGTAAAGATTTTAAAAGGGCTTTTACACCATCAAATATCAAGGCTAGCTTTAGGAGGACAGGAATCTAGCCACTAAACTATGATGATCTTAAGCATGATACTGGTTGTAGCCAAGCGTTTCATGTGGATGGTCAGGAAGAAGGGAATGCCCAAACAGGTGTTGAAGTGCAAGAAGTAGATGACCAAGATGATGTTGTTGCAGCTGGTAATATGATTTCCCTCTCTCAAGGACACTTATATGATGAAGATGATGAAACTATATGTGAAACACAATATAACCATGAACAAATTTGCAGTAACATGGAGATCATTCCACCAACTCAAGAACATGAAACTCCTATTGCTGATATTGTTAATGACATTGTTGAACATGAAGTTGACAATGACCAATTGACATTGCCAAGCCAAGTAACCCCACCTTCATGGCTAGCAGAAGAAATGATTAATATGAATGCACATAGTGTCTCAGTAACCAATGAACAAAGCATAAACATGCCCTCACAACCAACAGAATTGAACAGTGAAATTGTTCATTTTTTGTGGACAATAGATCAATGGAAGAAGATGAAGCACATAATGAGGCATCAAATGAAGATAATGATATAGTTCAATCAGTTCCATGAGATACTGAAAGGGAAGTACCAAGCAATGACATGCAGGTGGGAGGGGTGGAGAAGACACTTGGCTGGTTCCTAAAGCTACCAGTCGAGAGAGTATCAATGAAAAAAAAGCAAATTGCACCGGGTAGTCCTCATCTAGGGTGAAGCTCACAGTTACTCACCTTAGAGGACTATATAAACCTATTAGTTGAGTCTAAAAAAAAAAAAAAATTGAAATGCAAGAATTAAAACAGAAAAACAAGGATCTAGTCAAGGAGAAGAAGGCAACAATGATTGTTGCAGTGCAACGTCGAGCAGATGAAAGGATTGAAAGAGATAAAGCAAGGCAAGTTAAGGACCAACAAAAACAAATGGAAAGACAGGAAAAGGAAAAAAGAAAGGCACAACAAATGCTTGGAAAGGAACAAGGGATGATCAATATGGTTGACAATGATACAAGAATAGCTGATGAAACCAGGATTATTTCAAACTCATTGGACTCCATTGCAGATAATACACCATTATTCCAAGATCTCATAAACATTCAAGTGCCTCACTATCAAACTGAGGGTTTACCCACTTTCCTTATTCCTGCCAGAGTTGGTGTCAATTCTATGTATGCTCATTACACAACTCCACTTAATGCAAGGGTCAGTAGTGAAAATGTGAGGAATGGGTACTCAATACCTCCATGGTTGGAAGCTGCAAATTGGACTCAATCATATAGTAGCAATCAACCATTTCCTAATCAACCCCTGACAGGTAGGCCAACCTACCTGGCTCAAGAAGGTAACTCGGGGAGTTTTGTCACTCAAGATTCTCAGGGCCATAAAGAATAGGGGTGTCATATGTTTTTGGTTGTAACTACATTATGATGTGGATTTTGGATGGATTGTATCTTTTTCCTGTCACAGAAACATTTTGGCTTACAACCTAGGTTGTTTTATTTCATAATGTGTGCGAGATTGTAGCCAAAATCCATTTTAGAAGGAACATCTATAGTCTATTATAATGTAGAAATCTTACAAGATTCTCAGGGTCATAAAGAATAGAGGTGTCATATGTTTTTGGTTGTAACCACATTATGATGTGGCTTTTGGATGGATTGTGTCTTTTTCTTGTCACAGAAACATTTTGGCTTACAACCTATGTTGTTTTATTGCTTTGAAACACTAACAACATTATGGTTCTATGCATTCACTACATTGAAAAGCCAACAACAGCTTGGTTGGTTGTAAAGCAGTTTTGTTTGTGAGCTAAGCACAAATGTTTATAAAAAATTGATTAATAACATTGAAATACTATTTATTACAGTGGAAGAAATGCTTTAACCTAGGTTGTTTTATTGCTTTGAAACGCTAACAACATTATGGTTCTATGCATTCACTACATTGAAAAGCCAACAACAACTTGGTTGGTTGTAAAGAAGTTTTGTTTGCGAGCTAAGAACAAATGTTTATAAAAAGTTGATTAATGACATTGAAAGACTATTTATTGCAGTGGAAGAAATGCTTTAACCTAGGTTGTTGTATTGCTTTGAAACGGTAACAACATTATGGTTCTATGCATTCACTACATTGAAAAGCCAACAGTGGCTTGGTTGGTTGTAAAGCAGTTTTGTTTGCAAGCTAAGCAAAAATGTTTATAAAAAATTGATTAATAACATTGAAAGACTATTTATTATAGTGGAAGAAATGCCTTAACCTAGGTTGTTTTATTGCTTTAAAACGCTAACAACATTATGGTTCTATGCATTCACTACATTGAAAAGCCAACAACAGCTTGGTTGGTTGTAAAACAGTGTTGTTTGCGAGCTAAGCACAAATGTTTATAAAAAAATGATTAATAACATTGAAAGACTATTTATTATAATGGAAGAAATATAGTTTGTCCTGGTTAAAAATCTAAACAAGGATCAAGTCCTGCCTGCCTATCTATTGCAGTGGTGAGAGAAAAATGGAAAATAGTAGGGACCGAATGAGAGGAAAGTTTTACAGATAAGGAAGACGAGGTTTATTTACGTAATACATCAAAAGCCATAGGATAACTAATAAAGCCATAGGATAACTAATAGAGCTATGACTAAAATAAATGCAAGCATTGATTGAAAATGAATTTGAAAAGGAAGAGGAAGGACATGGCATAATAAATTCACCATCTAGAGCTACAAGAATGAGAGGGAGGATATATGTATGTGATCCTTCATACACTTGGATAGTGCCATGGTCCATTGCAACAACGTCAAGGGAAACTGAAAAGGAAGCTAGGGGTGACGATGCCTGAGAGTAGGACGATGCATGAAATGCTTCAGATCTAGCAGTTCTTTTAGATGATGGGGAAGTAATCATCAACAAGAAGAAACCATCCAGTTAGGTTCCATGTCTCATATCCTACTAGGTCCCTTACTATAATTTGACTCTGCCCCGAAAAAAGACAAATTAAAGAGGACAAATACCTACTGAACTACTTGGGATCTATCAATTTTTTCAAATGATGAGGAAAGCTGAAGCAATCATCCACATCCACACAATCTCAAAATCACTAATCGACATGCTTACTAAGTTCATTCACATCAACAAGCCTCTCTTCAAGACGATGGTGTGGAAGGAAAAGTAAATGTTAGCAACCCTCAATTGAAAGTGAAACAATAAATGTTAGCAACCTTCAAACTTCTACACGTTGTTTGGGCTAGGATAAACTTTATTCAAATATTCATTTTGAAACAAATGAGCTTTGATCCTAGCATATGAGCCATTATATACTTTGTTCCACTCTTTACAAAATCTTTTACAGATCACCCTCAGGGAAAAGCCTTCCTCTCACAACAATATTTTTCATTGTGGAGATCTTGGATCAAAAAGCATGTGTTTCTCAATTTCTCTAGTGTTTAGGTCAGAAATACAAAATGACGCCACAGTGGGAACAAAAAATTCAAATCCCCACTCAAAATAAGAGGGGAGCCAATTGCCCTTATCTCACAATGTTCAACCCAAAAGGAACAGTAAGGAAATGGTTAAGAAACCAATACACTTTCCAACAATAAATTTCTTCATTATGCTCAGTGCATTGTTGAGTATAAAACAACAACAATAGCATCAACAACAAATTTTGAGAAACCATCTCCTTCAAAATGCTACTAGATGAGGGAAAATTCAAAGAAATGAAGGGAAGAGAGACCCTTGAATAATCCCCAGGTTTTATAAAAGCCTCGCAAAAAGATGAACCTTAGAAGATATGATGAGAATGATAGGGACAATGAAACCCTAGGTTCGGAGGATCATAGGAAACAAAAAGGCATCATTGAAGGAGCATGAAGACTTAAACTCCATGGAAAATGGTGATAACCTTGAAAAAATTGAAAACCTTCGGAGGTAGAAGAAAAATGACCAGAGGTCGAAACCCTAATTGTATAAAATACTCTGTTTCCACCTCTCAGGCTAGGGTCTGAGAAACCTACAAGGAGGCAGGCAGAATAAAAACCACTAACCTGCAAAACCCTAAACCCCTAACCTGCAAAACCCTAAACCCTCAAAACAAAACCCCTAACCTACAAAACCCAAAACTTGCCTAAAACTCCAAGTGCAAATTTAACAAAAATTCCAATAAACAAGGTGAGGTGTTGAAAAACACATTAGAAATGGCTGGTAGGATTAAAATCCTACCAGATAGAAGCTATGTCCAAGTCCAAAGCTCGCCACACCTTCACCAGAACTTCTCCAGAGCTCGCCACACCTACAACGAGTTGGAAATTAGTAAATGGAGAAACAAAAAAAACAAAAAAACCAAACAAAAACCAAAAAAACCTGCAATTACTTGTAAATGAAACCTTCAACCTCGAACTGGCTGAAATTGGTACTGGCTCCTCCCCAAACAACAGGTCGCACGAATGAAACAACCACCAAGGAAACCCTAAACCACCGGCGGTCCAAAATGAACAACAATTGCAAGCAGAAAACCACAAGAACAACAGAAACCCTGTTCCAACCATGGATGCATGCAAGCAAACAATGTCAGACGAAGCGCGCAGGTAATGGAGCTGTCCCGCACTATCCTTGGCCGAGAGCTTCCCCCAAACACCAGACCACAACAGAAAAACAAGAAGCAAACCACATATCACAGTAAACAGGGAGAAACAACCGGGCAGAATGTCAGCAAACAAGTTTTGAAACGTTAACACGCTGCACAACACATAGCAGTCCAAGTCAGACACGTGTGGTACAAGGTAATGTGCTGTTCACGTGGCTGTAGGTGAGAGGCGCACATGTAATGGCCTCCGTCCCCTAATCAAGAATGTCACGCACCGGGAGGCCTGATACACCGACTCAGTGTCTCGATAGTCAGGTAATGGAGAATGTCACCTTAACATATGGCGGGCCAGGTACCGGGAATGTCGTGTCAAAGGTCGTATAAAGCCATCTGGACAGTATGACGAGCACGCGATTTTCCGTGCTTATGATTTGGAATATCTGAAAAAGTTCAGGTAACAAGAAAGAGAGGAAATTAAAAGATGGGGCACGTCCACTGCTGAAAATACCCAGAAAGATCTTCATATAGAAATTGTTTAAAATATCTTACATACGTGTCAATTATCTTTCCATTCCCCCGCTGGAATGACATTTGCAGTGTCTTTAGTGGCCGAGCCGTTTTCAGAGCACAAAAGGCAAAGTAGACAGGGACCGAGGGCGTCATTGTATTCAGATTCGGGAACCGGGCATATAAGCTGAGACAGCGATGGAATTCTTGTTTATAAATTGGCCGCGGAATACTGTGCAGAATCGATCATAGTACTATATGATGCACAATGTGGCTGCAGATGATAGGACGAAACGGCTATCGTTTCTGGCAAAGTTTTGGGAGAGAATGAATGTATTTGATTAATGGCCACGTTGAATATACCGACAGCGCGATGCGGGTTTCGATTGTATGGAAGTGAGGATCATTTTGGACGGTCCGAAGATCCATTCATGCCTTCCCAAAAGTGACATAATACAGTCGTGTGTTATCCACTCACCCCATTGAATCACTCGTGACGGGCGATTTTTAATATCCCGCTATTTGCTCTTTATATTTGAAAATTCTACTCATCGCAATTTGAAACTGCTCTCAACTGGCTATGCAGCTGTCTGAGAGCTCTTTTTGGGTCACCTCAACTTTTTGATGCTTTTTTTAAGGTGAGAGACATGATTGACTACGATAAGGCGTAGGTCATCTAATCACATCTTTGATGTTCGATGGAAATTTAATATATATATATCTCGCGAAGTTTAAGGTTTTATTCTTCTTATTCTTATTTTTATTTTTTTTAGGTTAGTACATGATTTTAGCTTCCTTGAACCAATACGAAGTGTGAGATAGGTGATTTAAAATGATGTTTGAATTGCATATAATATAAAAAGAATATTGATATGAAACATATTACAAAGTAGTATCCGTTTCTGATCTTTAAGGAGGGCGTATACTATTTTTTTATATGTGCTTAATTGTAATGCTTTTACATGATAGGATATATCCATTTCATTTTAAGTACAATATAAAAGATTTGGAAATTCAATTTCAAATTGCTAATTAATAAATTTAAAAGTTTGGTTTTCTTTCAATTTACAATTTAATAAAATTATATTTTTTATTTTAAATGGTTAATTAATAAATTTTAAGTTGTAATTTATCATTCTTGAGATTTAGTTTGGAAATATCGAGATTTAGAGTGAAATATTTAATCACTATGATTAAAAAATTTAATTAACAAAATTGTGTCTAAAAAATTAGAATGAAAAATTGAAATATTTAGATTTACCGTGGAAATATTTAATCACTATAATTAAAAAGTTTAGTTAACAACATTGTCCAAAAAACAATAATGAAAATTAATGAATTTTACTAATATTTTTATTATTAGTCTCTAGTCAATATAACCATTTTATTACCTTGGTAGCTGAATTTTAGAACATTTTTTTATAACGATTTCCAAAATTCATTCATTGGAATTTAAAAATATTTTCCCAAATTCTTATGGCATTCATTAATGTGGTTGTTAATCTATATTGCTAGTATCTTTTTCTAAATTATTACTAAGCAAGAATTAAATTATATGTTTTAGAAATTACGGTGAGAACATTGAAATTTCGCGATTTAAAAGATATTAAGATTATTATAGTATTTCTGGGAGTTCATAATAATATTCTTATTGGACGAATAACTAAGAGTGATTAAGGAAAAGGATTGAGATATTGAAATTAGTTTTAAAAATTAATCAGATTTGGTTCATCAATAAATTAAATTTATTAAATAAAAAAAATGTTTGTAAATAACTGGTAATAGAGTATTAAATAAAAATTTAATCAAAAAAATTTAAATAAAAAATTAATTTTAATTTGTATTAATAAATTGATTTTTCCTGGTAACGATTTATAATAAAAAAATGTCAACGAATATGTATAAGCCATATTGAATCGGAAATACAGAAGTGATTTTTATCAAAATTGTAATGTTATGGTAAACTATTTGAAATTATGCACTTTTGAAAATATTTCGAAAAACTAACACATTATATTTCATACAAATTAGTTTTTATGAGGAAACAAAACATCTTGGTCTACTCCTAATTTTATGTCTTGTATTGGAAAATTCAAATTCGGGACATGGTAGAGGAGAGTACAGTGAAGCACTGTCCAAAGAAGGTGCTGAGCTTTGGTGTCCAATAGATGCTTGATGAGATTCCACTTTTTAGTAGATGGTACTAAGCTCATCATCCAACTTTTGAAGCGAGGTACGATGTTCACTAAATATATCCATTGGCGTTGTCATACTAAACACAAGCTAATTATGATTTACCTAAAAAGTAATAACTATTTTTGTTATTGTTGCACTTAGTCTAGAAGAGGATCATCCATGATTGTCGAGATATTGTAATTCCAAAAACCACTTCGATGTATCCTTGTTGAAGACAATACAAATAGTAACCATGGACGAAGATGCCCTTCTATTCAATAGTCTCTTTTCCAAATTGAAATGATTGAAAGAGAACAAAGTACTAATGGTTCCATTATTTCATGGTATGGAAGCCACTATTAAAATAAAAAAATGAAGGGACCTTAATACACAATTCTCTGAGAAGATAATTCTTTAAGAACTATCAATCATATTCTAAAAATTAGTAATGGACCCCCTTTGCGGTTTGAAATGTCGACAAATTAAACATGATATTGAGGATAATCCAGATCATGTTACTCCGAGAAACAACCACAGAAGCTTAAAATCTAAGATAATTGATAGTTAACATAAAGACTGAAATTAACCATGCTATCTTAGAAATACCCCAGGTACCAATATGATGAACAAGAGTTGACTGAAAACAACAAACAAATTTTACATTTCTTATCCACCCAATCTATGAAAACAGCCATGTGCTTATCCCATACACACCCAAAACATCCAACAATAGATTTTTTCACTAGATATGAAAAGGTACATGAGCTAGGAGACGTGGGATATATTCCACTTACTCCCTTGCAAAACATGAAAGGAGAGTATCCCAAATACCATATATTAGAACCCCAAATTTATACTTGCAATTGCCAAAGTGAGATCAAACAATCTTTATTGTTACTTCCTAGAACATAGCTCTCTATGTCTCCTTACAACTTCCAAGATTTAATACACCAAGTCCTAAAGTGTTGAAACTCAGTAGAAGAGAAAACTCAACAGTGCAACAAATAAGCACAAGGTCATGTAGCACCCACGCTAGAATTAGGAAATGTCATCATCCTCCCATGTTGAACTAATTCAGGGTCCTAATGGGAGTATGATCCATAATCCTCAACGAAGAAATTTCCATCCTTGAGTTAACACTTCTACACTTCACTTGTGACTTCGTGAATCTTCCCTAATACATAGTAGCCATACAAAGAAAAATTAATGTTATTCATTCTATAAGCCAATCCTCATGATGTAAAGTCATCGAACAAGGGGCATCCTACTTTTTAGAGTTTTCATAACACCTACATTTAGAATGCAACACAATCCCAATTAAATTCTCTTCTTCTTTCAATCTCGAAAAATAGAAATCGTCATTAGATCACCCCAAAGGAAGAATAATTTGAAGTGATTGAAAGGAAATATGGATTTCCTTTACCCGTGGTTGAAATCATCTTCATAAATAAATTGGTTTTGACATGAGTGAGATTGATTCACACATAGCCTCATTGACTGTGCACTACTGCTACCCCTTCTACTCGTAGGGGTGGCGAAGGGATGAGGTGATCCCAATATTTTTTTTAATAAATTCATCCCCTTGCATGCGTTAAATGTTTTGTTCTTACCATGTTTTCCTTTGCCATAAAACAAAAAATGGCCTTAAAGGACCTTATCATAAAGGCTTTCAATTCTTTCCACCCAGTTTTCCATGTATCGTGCCTCAAGAAAGTGATTGGGAACAATTGCAGAGTTCAAACCAGTCTACCGGAATTGGACGAGGAAGGGTCAATCTGGCTTCAACCGGAACAGGTTCTAGACACACGAGACAAGCACCTGTGCGGCCGCATGATTAAAGAGGTCCTCGTCAAATGGAAAGACACCTCTCCGGAAGATGCAACTTGGGAACCAGCCACTATTCTTCAGCAGTTTCCGCAGCTTCATCCTTGAGGACAAGGCTAGTTTTAAGGGGAAGGGCATGTTAGGGTCCCACCCTAACCCCCTTATTCATGTCATGGGATCACGTCATAGTCAAGAGTCAATAAAGCCCATATTAATATTTGTAAGTGGTTAACCCAGTTAGTTGCAAATGGGACCACAATTGGTTGTAAATGGGCGGTAGTATTCAATAAAGGATAAATGGGCGGTAGTATTAGATAGATGGTATTAATAAAACCCACGGTATTGGCCCGTGGTATTGCATGTAGGATTCATATATAAAGGATAGAGACTCCCTGCGAGGAGCATCGTGTCTTGTTTTGTAATCGAGCTCTACTCTATTGGAGGTTGCCCCATCGAAGAGGCCTGTGAACATTTCTCTCTGAGTAATAAAATCTTTGCTATTCTTTGTTCTGGGTATATTTTCTTCGTTCTCGGTATTTTTCTCGCATATTCTCGGTTTGGTATTTCTTTGCAGGTTAAGTGGCATAACATTTCAGGTGCTCTTGTTTGTGTTAAAGGGCTTTTCGCTTGACCCTTTTCCAGATTTGAGGATGGCTGCTCCTCCATTGTGCTTTGCTGTTCAGAATGTTCGATTTCTTTGCCCTTTTCTGCTGATGATATGGCCTCTTTAGCAGGCTGCCTTGAAGTAGCGGTTGATGTGCTTGCTCCCACTGGTTGAGGCTGTGTGAAGGTGACCTCTGCAACATAATCCAAGTCAATTCTTTTCTCAATTTCTTTCATGTCTCTCTCTAATTTTTCTTCTTCAGTAAGCTCTTCATCATCTAAGGTGCCCTCTACCCATTCTGGTTGATTGGCATATTGTTCAATGTGGGGGAGTAGCTGGTGCACATATCCTGAAAGCCTATGTTTGATTCTTCTAAGGCTTATGAAGTGTTAAGGGTCATATGGTGCCCAGTAGAAACTCTGTTTCAGCTTGAGTTCTTGTCCTAGCATGTTGTCTGCATCTTTCCATGCTCCTTCCCTTTTGTTAAACACAAAGGGACCAAAATGGTTTCTGATTTTAAGCTGTGCCTTCTTGTTTTTCCCATGGAAATGGGTCAAGTCTGCATTACTAAATTTCCTGAAATATTCCAAGGCAAAAAGTCTCATCGGGACATATCTTGGCAGCTTATAGGGAGACAACTCACACCCATAAATTCTAATTACTGTGTGGTTTTGGTAGAAGTACCAATCACTAATGCTGTAGCCCTTAGAAAGATGCAAGATCCTTTGCATTTCAATAGTAAGCCTGGTAGGAGGAGTCACCATCAGTAGGCAAGTAGCAGGGTAAATGAATAGGTCAATAAACTCACAATATGTGTATGGAGAAGGGTGGACTTCATGGAAAACTGAGGTCCAGTAAACAACAGATCTCCTCTCTCCCTTTGGGTCTAATCTTCTGAGGGGAACCTTGAAACTATCTGGATGATAGTAGAGCAGCAGGTGGTATATATAAGAACTTTATTTAAATAATCTTTCTCTCTCCATCATCATGAATTGTTCATGTATCTTGTTTGCTATGAATGTGACATAGTCGTACATGACAACAGGGGGTTGCGCTGGGGTGAATATGGTTAGGAGAAAGAATATAATCTCATCCACAAATTCTCCTGTTTTACATCCTAAGATGTATGAAATCATGTTCGCCGTGATCTTGCCTGTTTCATTAAATGAAGTCTAATGATAGGGAGGAGGATGATCATCTTGGCACTGTGGCTCCATAAATAGCTGACTAACTCTTGATATTTCTGCTTTAGAGAGCCTTGCGCCCTGATCCAGCAAGAGTTTAATTGTGAGGGGAACCAGAGTCTGAGGAGGCTCAAAGTTCAGCATTTCATTTATAGCTTGAGGAGTGATATAGAAGATCACGGACCCATCTGGAATGAGAATTGCCCTAAGAGTGGGTTCATAGTGTGCATGGCATAGGTGGATGAAATCAAGTAGCACATTGACTTCTGGGAGGTAATAGAGAGGCATGCTGGATTGCCAAATCCCTAGAAATAAGTGTTATTCCTGTGATTGTGTTTGAATTGGTCCGCAACTTTGAGGTGAGGAGTAAGGCCCATCATGTCTCTGATCCGAAAGTCTTTGTCTGCTAATGGTAACTAGTCTAAGTCCATATGTGGAGCATTTAAAGGAGAAATGTTCAAGGCTACTGGTGTCTCCATATCTGATAGTGCTGGTATGGATTGCAATGTGGGTGTCAAACAGCAATAGGAAGTGGAATTTAAGCTCAGGGGATATTGACAACAGTCTGAAAACTGACTTTCTTTCCCAAACCAATTTCTGTGTATTCATTTTATGATGAATAACAAATTTACAGCCCTTTGACTGGGTTCTTCACACAAAATTGTTGAATTGCAGGCTCTGTGGACTGAGCGCCGAGAGAAGTGGAGTTGGATTTCGCCCAAAGGGGCACAAGTCTGCAAAGGGAAAGGGAAACTGAGGGTTCCCCTTTAGGAAAATAGGTTGCAATTAATCAAAATAGGCTGCTCGGCTAAATCAAGTCAAAGTTTGAGTGATTCGTGGAGTTTGTGAGTGAATATAGACGAACACAGTGTTGGAATAGCTTGTTTGCAGAGGAGACTAGTTGAAATTTGCAAGTCTGTTGTGAATTACCAGCTCAATAAGAAATGCAGAACAGGGGAGGATTGGTAGGAGTGCTAATGGAGAAAAATGCAGGTACCTTCGGCAATTTTGAACAGAGAAGAGAAAAAACAGGGCTTTTGGGTGAAATGCGGATAAATACCTCTTTATAGGGCGCTGAGGGCACTAGATAGGTACAGGTTGAGTTGCGGAGCACTGCTGCAGAGCAGGATTGTAGGTTGACAGTCTGTAGAATCTCCGGGAGTGCAAAATAGTAGAAAAATGCATGCACGTCGTTTACACAGTGAAAACAGAAATAAACCAAAAATAGTCGTTTTCACGACTTTTAACCAAATTTTGGAATTTTGGAGCTTTTTGGCGCTTTCCTCAGATGATGTCACCATGACGTATTTTTTGTCAGGTAGCGGCTATGGAAGATGACGTGGCGGCTGATTTGGATGATGATGTCAACATGACATGGTGGCAGGATGATGACGTCAGCGGGTGACATGGCGCAGGTACAGTATAGTGGCAAGCGACGTGGCAGAAACGTCATGGAGTGACGTAAGCAACAGGGGAGGGCGGTAAGCGGTTTGCGTCGAATCACTTTTGGTATGGGAGTGGTATGTGTTAGGGGCGGCTTTATGCAATGAAAAGCCGACAGCTGTCCCTGTGTACGACGGTGAAACCGTCGTCCATCGGGTACTATCGTACTGCTATGAAGGGGCGCCCGATATGCATGAAGGCTGTCAGATCTAGGAGAGCCGATCCGATGGTGGACGGGAGGGCAAAATGATCGGGGTTTAGCAGAACAGCGCGCCCGATAAACGTAAATTTTTCACGGTTGTGGGTGGGTTAAAACCTTAGGTTTCGGGTTAAATGTGCGCTCGGGATCTGGTTGTTTTATCAATCGAATATTAATAAAACCCCAATAAAATGCGCGGGGAGGGTGGCTGAACATAGTTATTTATTTAACAAGGTGTTAAATAAATCCTAAGGGTAAGTAAACGCGGAAGGGCTAATACTAGATCCCAAATGAACCTAATATTTCCCGACCTTTGTTATTAGGCTATAGTTGCCATGGGGATGAATATTTAGTATTTTTGGGGTTTTTATATAGTTTCTTGTAGAATAGGGGGAGGGGAAAATGATTTAGGGAGCTAGAAAATAGGGTTAGCTGTTAATATGGAATAAAAGGGAAATGGATGTATTCTAAGTTTATAGAATAGAGACTTAAGCATAGGGAAATGAATGGATTGTGTAAAGATTAATGTTACACAAGAAATGTGGCTTCTTTTCACTAAGTCAACTTAGATGTCAACTTGGTTTCAACAAGAATGGAGTGAAAATGGACTTTTTGGGTAGATCCCAAGGTCCTTGAGGGGATGTTAGTGAATGATTTCTGAGGAAATGAAAGGGGAAGTTAGTCATGCTTCCAAACCTTGCCATCAAACAGTGCCTTGGTACTCCTGCTTCAAATGAGATGAGCTTTCTTTGTTTAGGTCAAACCTGAAGATGATCTTGCTTCTGCAACCCCAGGCTACCTACCCAGCCTAATACACCTAGCATTTTTTGTTACTTCAGGAAGGGTGCATTTAGACTTGCAAACCCTGATTGCCTTTTTCTTTTTTAACTGCCCTCGTATCTAAAAACTACCTTTATTTCTTCCAAGGGCCCAGATTAAGCAGTTGGGCTCCTTAATTCTCTACCTAGCTAATAATATGCCAAGTTTAAACAGTTTGGACATATTTTCTTTCTCTATTTTCTAAAACAAGCAATTTAAACCTAGGGAGGCCAAGATTAAATTTCTTGGTGCTCCCTTAACTGTGAAATTCTCCAAAAATGGAACTTTTGCAGCATGAAAAGGATGAATATTTTTGGCACTTCCACTGTCAATCATGAAAAATGAAACCTATTGGTATAGGATGCTAACATCCCCAATTCTATTTCTGGAAATCTTCTGAAACTGGCAAGAAGTTGAAGTTTTCTGCTAGAGGAAGTGTCCCAAATTACCAACTGAAGCATGGTCAGGAGCATATTTATCTCTGGCTACAACTCTGAATCTGGTATGGCAGGTTGTGGCTCAGGCTCACTTGATGTGACTTTGAAGCTTATAGATGACCATCATTTCCCCCTTGTTAGATACAAGGTGAGATGATGGAGAAAACTCAACTGCAAGACTGTTCAATACTTTAGAACAAGTTCTGACATGTGACTAGAGTATCTTCTTGGCTATTGATGCTCATTGCGAAGAAGCGATCCATCCAAGATGAATCTTTGTTCTTGTAGAATGTTTGTTTCTGAAGCATCTGTGTGAAGAATGGGTGGTTTTATGACAATGCTTACATGGATGAAGATCAAAACAGTGATCTTTCAAATGGCCAACTCGGTCACAGTGCTGGCATTTAACAATCTATTGTTGTGTAAGAGGGGAAAAATTTGGAACAACTGAAGGTGAACTTTCTTGAGGAGAAGGTGAGCTGTCATGAATGACCCCAACACTTTGAAACTGAATGGGCTTTGAGTAATCTAGAATATGAAAGAACATGTCCTTCTAATATCCAAGACTTGCTCTATGCTTGTTATGGACAAGCTCTTCCCAAGGTCTGATGGTGGGCTTGGGAAGTGAAAAATGAACTTCTGCATTGCATGTAACTTTGCTGCTTTATCGGGCACTGGATCTGAATGAACTTCAAAAATATTTACTTGTTGTTGATGGGTGGTTGTCTCATTGTTTTGAATAGAAACAGGTTCAGAATGATGTCTATTTTGATGTAGCTCTTCTTGATGTAGTTGTGATTCAAGCTAAAAAAAATCGATCTTTTGATGTGCATCTTGTAGACATATTTGAATATGAGCAAGATTGACTTTGCTAATTTTTACTGTGTCTTCAACAATACAGCGTATCAGGGTTTTGAGGAACTCTAATACTACACCAATTAGAGCCATTTTTGAGTAAATCAACCTCAAAAAATAGTAAAACAATGAGTAACTCAACACTAAACTCCAAACTCCAATATAACTCAATCAACAACGAATAGCATATAATACATATAATGTACAGACCAACTTGCATGTACTCCCCCCTATTACATCATCTTTGGGTAGGCCTCTGCATTAATTGGCAGCCACCAGCACTCCCTTAATCCAATTAGTTGTACTCCTCTAAGGACAAAAATAATATATGAATATAACTTATTGGTTCAATGAAATCAACATAAGCAACATATGATAATTTTAGCTACTGTCCATATGTCGCCTTTCAAAAATTGCAATGCAGAGGAATGAAACACACAAATTTCAAATAAAGGGATTCCAATAGGTGCAATAGGGATTTTCATCATCAAAACTCCACAATAAGTATTGACACGATGAAAACATGGAAACAATTAGTTCCTCTTTGTCCATAGCCCAATTCATTCACTCCAGAACTTTTGGAAGCAAAGGATTATGGTCAATTGCATCAACGATGGTTGCCGAAACTAGTGATTGGAATATTCAGCATGTTGCATGTTCCCCAAGCATTGGCAACAACATCTTGGAAATGAACCATGAAACTTTTTTTTTTTTCGTTTTGTTTAGGCCCTTTCATGATTTACGTAGCTTTCATCATTTGTTGGGACAACAAAAGAACTGAGTACGATAGTCAAACCAGAGAACATGAAATGAAAACCATTGAGAATATATGAATATGTGATGCAATGAAATGATTACAATGCACCTTCAGAGGCTCACCATCAATGAAACGGAAAATTTCATGACCTCAAAGTACTTGTTGTCAAAACCATGCACTATTGCATCTGGTCCAAACCAACGATTTCCATTCTAAGTGACTTCCTCCACATCCACATTCAGATCCGTAGAGATATCTGAAACGACTTGAACCCTAGACGCCTGAAGGTTGGATAGTAGTAGTAGTAGAGAGAAAAGATGTAATGTAACGTTTCAGATGGGGCAAAGGTAGACTAACATACACGTAGTGTTGTGATCACGAATGAGAAGGAACGGTTCAACAAAGATAATTGATGGAAGTGAGATCATTGTTGTTCAGCTTGCAACTTGGAAACTTTGTAAATCCGGAGTCGCAAACCTCGATATGAAATTTCTTTCATTTTACAGGTTGTCGGTGTGAATTCTAAGTTAGCAGAAGTGCCTCATTAGCTTTCAAAGTCGCTCAAGCCTATTGTAACGCATCTAAAAACACTTATTTTAGGATCTCTTTAGACTTTTCTGGCACGCTTTTGGCTTCACAATTATGTATAGGTAGCAAGGGTTATGGCTCAGAGTTCCACCAAGTTCGATTCTTCATGGGTATCTGCGTCTCCTCCCTCGTACGAGCAATCTATGCAACTCCTTCATGAAAACTATGCACCTATTCATTGCTCAACCGAACTCGAAGTTTCGCTCAGTCCATCTCTCAGCCATTCTTGTTAAGTGAAACCCAAAATTGATAGAAACATGTAGGTAGCCCACGATTGCTCCAACCTATGCAATTCTTACTATAGTTGGAGCTCGAGTGCCATTCACAACATAGTTAGTTCTCCATGCCTAGCTCCTAGCAGCCACACCGACTTACACATAAGTGCACCAAAAGGAATCAACACACAAATATTTTCATGGCATTCAATCACTATAGAGAAGGCTTAAACACAATTTATTCAATGATCTATTCCAAAACACATAACCGATCTTGAATTCTTTCGAGGAAATTAAGTCGGAATGAGCTTGTTTAGGAGAGCGATGAATGAGTTCAAGCGTAGACTGCCAATGCCCCGGTTTCAAATATCGCATCCCTTAGATCTAAGTAGAATAAAATGACAATATTTGTTTTCGCCAGGTATGGTGACGGTGGTATGCAGTGGGAGGAGGTGAATGGGCTACCTGAACAGTCCAACTACAAGCAAATCGTTAATTTTGAAACTGACATGTGTGCAGTGAAACGAATAATGGATTTTGGGAATCTATCATAGAAATGATAAGAATGCTCCATTATTCATCGAGGACAGAGAAAGAAATATTCCTCTCTACAGTCATAAGAATAGGTCTGCGGAGTAGAGAGGAATGGCAAAAATAAGGGACGTTACCTTTGTCAGAACCCATAAGGAGAAGAGCAATCCAAGTACTTCAACAGATGTTGAATTCTCGCCTCGGGTACCACTATCTGATGCAGGCTTTCATGGCTCGAAGTCAAGTGTTTTAAACAGTCAGAAGTGTATTCTTTGGACAGGGAAGTGTTTCCAGAATGCAGCAAATTTATCGGGATGGAAATGACAGAAATGGCACAAATAACGCTCAGTGAAGGAGGTTTCTCTCGTAATGCAGGATGATATAAAACATTTGAATTTTCAGACCTAGGATGCCAATTTTACTATTTCAAGATTATGGGTAGAGGTGCAGGACTGACATGCACATAAAGGCCACAGAAAAACAAGCATCTCACACTTGAGCAGGACAGGAGATGGCCCGCTCTGATACCATGTTAAACACACACATGGAAGCAATAGAATATGAAAGATAAAACATGAGAGTACATTTATTATTAACAAATGATATACATTTACAATACATCGTGTGACTGTTGGGTTCCACATCCCAACGTCTCTTGTACTTAGTCTATTCGGCTTGCACACTAAACCTTAGAGGATTAGGTGTCCAACAGATATTAATAAATATATAAAGTTATATGATCTATTTTTTTATTTATTGGGAATATTTGACATTTTAATATATTTGTAGTTCAAATCTACTACAAGTGGTATCAAATCACTTTATTAGGCAAAGAGGGGGAGAATTCGTTTTCATTTTCACAGGGATGTTTGTGCACGAGTTTGTAGATCGGATTTGAACGTTTGGTGCAAAATTTTAAAACCATATATATATATATATATATATATATATAGTATATATATATATATATTATATATATATATATATATAATATATATATTATTTCGAACAAATTGTGCAATTTCAAAAATAAAATCAATCGAATCGGAGTTTGGATGAGGGAGATATCGTTGATTTAAAATAAACTGTTTTGGAGATATTTTTCTCACGATAATTCGTGGATGGAAGATAGCAGTAATTTTTTTTAGTTTTATGGGAAATTTTGGAAAAATAATTGTGTATCTAAGCTCCTCTTGAAAAATCACCCAATTTTTATAAATTGTTTGGGGAACATGAATAGTAGTGGTGACACCTTATAAGAACACGAAGTTTCCATTGATGAGCTAAGAGCTTTAGAGATTGATTGAGGGAAGTGTTGAAGGTGAAGATATTTTTAGGGCTTATTGTAGAATATATTAGGAGCCATGAAGAATCGTTGACCTTATCTTGAAGAATTGAAGCAAAAGGTTGGAGCCCTAGAGGATAGAGACCAGGTTGGAGCCCATAACAGAGATAGGGTTGGAGCCTTAGAGGTTGGTGCCTCATAGTGACAAGGTTGTAGCCTTGGAAGATAGGTTTGGAGCCCTACATTTTTGAGCCTCGTGAAGTCCAAGTCGATGCTTGGCAAAGTACGGGTTGGAGAGAGGTGGATTGGAGATTGGTAGCTTCATCTAATATTGGAGCCCTAATTAATACTGTACTTGATTAATTTTAAAGAGGATTGGAGTCCTCATTATTGATTAATCAAATATTTATTCTATCATTATTCATTCTGTGTTCTAATTATAAGTGATCTTAACTGGTAAAAATAACAACTGAAAAGAAATATTGATTCAAGCCCCCTCTCACTATTTCCAACAATGTGGTGAGGTGGTGATGGTGTGTTGGTAAACTAATTTTGTTAGACAGGCATAATTATACCTAACATTGCCCCTAAATTATTACCTAAAACTTAACCTTGACTCAACATAAATTAAACATTCTTGTTGTTCTAAGTCTGAGCTAGGCTTACAATGACTCAAAACTTTGACATCAATTCTTTTATTTTTCCATTTCTTCCAGATCCTATATCCTCTAAACTTCTTAATCTTTGTCTTTTTGTTGTAGGCTCAAAATTTTAGTTTCTTCATTTGATGTTGCAGCTTACCCATCATTAAATCTTTTTTTTTTATCATAAAAACATAGAAAATTATTTCAGGTTGTCCATGGATGTCCTTTACCTCTTCAAAAATCTATTAATATGTGGATTATTGCCACATGTCATCTTCTATACTTTTTTCTTTATCATCAATGTTTTGATTATCAATTTGCTGCAACACAAGTTAATAATATAATTTTATCTTTTAAGGACTCCAATACATGAAAATTTCAAGAAACTTTAACTTTTCTTCTAGGTTGCTTCTAACATCTACACACACAAAACCAATGTTAAGTTTATATGAAAATACATCTTCAGAACCATATTAGTTATGTTTTTTTTTCCTAGAATGACAACTTTCCTCTCTTCTTCCTTCTTTGGCTCCGTCGATGCCTCACAATCTTGATTGTCCACCTCTGCTTCTGCAAACAGGTTTTCTTCCACTTGGTTTCTAGACAAAAGTGGGTTTCTCTCGCCAAATAACAACATATCAATAAGAAGTTTTTGCTACATCATATAGAATCACTCATCACTATTTAATTAGTATTCATCAAAGTTAACATCAACAATTTCAATTATTGGATCCACTAAATCAACTACTTCTCCATTGGAAACGTTATCTATTCCAAAATAACCTCCTATTAGTAACACACCATCAACATTGTTATCCAATTTCAAGTGAGATTCGCCAAACTTTTCCTCTTTTGGTAGATTTACTTCTATAGATCCATCTTCATTTTCATCTTCAAGCACTGCTACAGAAGGATGTATGACACTACTATCTTCAACTTGATTACTCCCTTTTACATTGAATTCTTTTTCCAGGATCTGCCATGCTTCCTTGGAAGTTGTAGCTCTTTCTACCTTGCAGAACAACTTCTCATCCAATCCTAGTTTTATTAAAATCAATGCTAAAACATCACATACTTCATCATATTGGTTATTAGACTAGTACTCAATTAATACTCTAGCTAAAAGAAAAGTCAGCACTTTGATAACCCAAAAATAAAAATATTTACCAGTAGACATAGCAAGTGGTAGAAGATTAAAGCTACACCAATCACCTTCAATCTCTTCTCCATCTTCTACTAGAATTCCTAGTTCCTTGGCTATGACCATAACCTCTCTAAACATGGAAATGGTCTATGCCTCTTCGTTGTGATTCCTCTTCTTGATCTTATTCAATCTCCTTTTTCGACCCATGACTATTGTCTTTCCTCTATCTTATAGTTTCTTTCATGTTTTCATGAGCCTATCTTCCATATTGCCCGCTAAAACAAATATGATATTTAATAGGCAGCCTCGTAAGGCACAATTTTCACACAAAACACTGTCATGCTTGAAAAAATACCAAAACATTTTCTTATATTGACGGACTTTACAAAGCCATAAAAATCACTTTTCAGTAAAACCCTTTTTCTTTAAAAAAATGACTTTGTAAAACCCTTTAAATGAACTTTATAAAATCTCCCACAGACATCTACAACCTTTTAAGAAAATACCTCTTTAAAGCAGCTTTAATATACCCCTTTTATAAATATTTCATGTAATAAAACAAATTCTTTTTAAAAAACTTTAATATAGTAACCTTTCCAATGAGATTCAGTCCTCTACCTTTTGAATAAACTAGCTCAACTACGACTGCTAAGATGACATAATGACTCATGATAGTGACATTCAGGGCTTACGCTTCTTTTTTCTTCGTAACCCTCACCTCTTCAAGAATTATGCAATGGCAACTAGGGCATGAGTGCCCAACCACGACTTGACTCGCAAATGAAGATTATGCTAGGTCTACAACACTTTACTTTATATTGTCTTCCAAATATTACAAGCTCCAAGAATAGTCATACCATTAACACCAAAATAAAGCCACTCACAAATAAATGCTATAAGAAGGGAATATCCCTATCTACATTCATGAGGTCACTAGCTAGATGGCATCTACAGGGTAGATTAGTATAAAAATTTTCTATGGACTCATACATAGTGTTTACTGCAAGATATTTGATAGAGCTTATTAAAACAAGTAATGATGACAAAATGCACCGAACATCAAAGTACATAGACAGACCACTAATTGAAGTGTGATCCATTAACTTTCTAGGAATCTCCTTTAGCATAGAAGTGATGGGATGAGAGGAGATAAACTCTACATTAGAAAATGCAGATAACAGAATTCAAGGACAGAGAGAAAACAACACAAATGGAGAACAAGATTGAGATTACAGAAAAGAATATAGAACACATAACACAATATTTTTCATTACTGGAAGACCTTGCCTTAGCTTTCCTTGCTTAGGTAGAGGAAAATACAAATTTATAGATGAGTTTATAGATTATCTATAATTATCTACATGTGAAATTTGTGTGATCAAATGGGTGGTGTGGTAAGTTCAGCTGCAAACGACATCGGTTGTGAATGGTGATAGATTTTGGTGTAGGAGATGGAGTGTCAAATAGGTGGAGTCAATCACTTTTATTGTGTCGATGTCATTTGGATTCACATCTAAAATTCTCCCACTTGAAACCAAATCAAGACTCTTGAATCAAGTCACACCAAGTCTTACCATGCCTCTACATAAGTCATGCTTATTCCTTGGTAGAATCTTAGTGAGCGTATTAGTAGTGTTCTTATCTATTCGATATTTTCCAAGAATAATTATCCTTCCTCCAACACATGGAAATTACAACAGTACCTTAAGCCAATGTGCTTGGTTTTTTAGTGAAATGCTGGGTTTTTTACCAAGTGAATGACACTTGGAATATCTCAGTATAACACATACTTGTCTTGCTTTATTCCTATCTCTCCTAGGAATCACTACATCCACAACATTTATTTTCAAGCTTTTGTTGCAGCGATGCACTCTGCCTCTATTTTAGAGAAAGCTATTATTCTTTGTAGCCTTCAAACCCAAGATACAACTACCCCTGCAAATGTGTACACATAACCTGTAGTGGAATTTATGCTATTGATATCTCCATCCATATCTGCATCTGTAAATCCTTCAAGCAAAATCTCATTATGACCAAAACATAAACAATAATGACTAGTACCCTTAAGATACCTCAAAATCCATTGTATTTCTTGCCAATGTTGTTTCCCTGGATTGGTGAGGAACCTACTCACTACTCCTACTGAATATGCAATGCCTCATCGTGTACATACCATGGGATACATCAAGTTGCGAACTGCTAAATCATAAGGAATATTTCTCATATCTTCCTTCTGCTTGTCATCACTAGGACATAAATCATTACTTAGCTTGAAGTGAGTTGCAAGGGATGTACCAACTCACTTGGAATCCTTCATATTAAACCTATCAAGCACCTTCTTGATATATTTTTCTTGTGACAAACACAACCTTTTTTTTGTCACACATTATCCTCATGCCTAATATCTATTGTGTTGGACCCAAATCCTTCATTGAAAATTTGATTCCTAAATCTTTCTTCAACCTATTGATCATATTCTTATCATTCCCAACAATTGACATGTAATCCACATATAACGATAATATAACACATAACAATAATATAATATACTTTCCTTGATCATACCTCTTGATATAGACACAATTGTTAGCTTCCAACCTGTGAAAACCATGGCATAACATGAATGAATAAAATTTATTGTACCATTGTCGAGGTGTCTATTTCAACCCATAAAGACTCTTCTTCAACCTCGAAACTAGGTCTTTTTTGCCTTTTTCTCTGAATCCTTCTAGCTGCTCCATATAAATTTCTTCCTCCAATTCACCATGAAGAAAAGTCTCTTAACATCTAACATTTCACAGTAGCATCAAGACCAAGAATGATTCTGATGGATAACATTTTGACAACATGTGAGAAAATTTTAGTGAATTCAACACTTTCTTTTTGGTAAAATCCTTTAAGCACCAACCTTGATTTATACCTATCCTTCTTTTCATCACCTTAATGCTTAATCCTATAAATCCGTTTGTTTTGTAGAGCCTTTCTACCTTTTAGGAGCTTTAACAACTCCCAAGTTTTATTTTCCAACAAACATTTCACTTCTTCCTCCATCGCTTTCTTCCTTTATTTATTGTGCTTAACTTTACAAGTCTCTTAGAAACAACTAGGCCACCTTCATCAAATAATAATATATTGTTTGAAGGAGGATACCTTTGTGAAGTCTTATGAGGCCTAGATGATCTATGAACCAACTATGGTGCTGCATTATTAGGTTGAATCTTCTGTAAGGGTGCCTACAAGATTCCTTCTTTTGATGTTCATCACTTTCCACTTGTTTTCCTTCTTGCTCTTGAATTTGTTGTCCATTTTCTTGCATTAGTGGGATGTTTTCTAGCTCCTCTTCAAATCTGTCAATAAGTTTCTTGACCTCTACCTCACCTATAATCCTCTTAAAAATTTCTGACTCATTAACTATAACATCCCTTCTTCTAATAATTTTATGTTTGATTGGATCCCATAGACGATAACCAAATTCTTCATCTGTATACCCTAGAAGAATGCATTTCATAGATTTATCATCTAGCTTAATTCTATTTTCTTTCGGAATATGTGAAAATGCTTCACATCCAAATATTTTTAAATGATAATAATTCAACTTCCTACCAGTCCAAACTTCTTTAGGGATGTCAACATCCAAGGTTGTAGTTGGAGACCAATTTATAAGATACCAATCTCAGGTCCTTACATCCTCTTGGCAAAATTGCTTCTCCAAACTAGAATTGGATAACATACTCCTTACTTTCTCCATAATTGTGTGATTCATCCTTTCTGTGACATCATTTTGTTGAGGAGTATTAGGAACAATCTTATCATCCTTTATGCCAAACTTGTTATAATATTCCTTGAATGCATTTGAGCAATATTCTCTACCATTATTTGTTCTTAGACACTTGAGAAATTTGTTAGTCTCTATTTTAACAACAACATGGAATTTTTAAATATTTCCTGAGCACTTCACTTTTACTTTTCATAGGGGAGGCCCAAACCTTCCTGGATGCATCATCTATAAATGTTACAAAATATGATGCTCCTCCTAATGACTTGATGTTAATAGGCCCAAACACATCTGAGTGTATCGTTTCTAACAAACTTTTCTTTCTGTCATGGCCACCTCTAAGGAATCAAACCCTTCTTTTTCTACCATATATATAACGCTCATAAAGATCAAGATTATCAGATTTCAAACGTGCCAGTAATTTTTTACCAACAAATATTTTTAAGACCTTTTCTCTCATGTGACCCAAGCGCTTATGCCACAGATCTGTTAAATTTCCCTTTTTTGTGATAATAACCAAATATGGTTTTCCTATCATTTCGTGTAATGTTTATAATGTTCTAGTCTTGGGTCCTTTAGCCATCCCATAGATCAGGACATCATTATATACATTATATACATTATGTCATTTGATAGGACATCTCCCACTCCAACAATATTGCAAAAATGATTATTCCCCAAATGAGAAGACATCTCCCACTCCAACAATACTGCAAAAATGATTATTCCCCAAATGCACTCTACTAGAATCACCAGGATTATATGCAACAAAACTATATTTGCATGGATTTACATGGTGAGATTCCCTAGGGTCAAGGATCTAATCAAAGCTACTGCTAGATGTATATAAACATGCATCCTCTACTAAAATATTAGACAATACATCACCATCTGTGACTACAACAGTATTCTCACCTTCATTTGTGCTAGATGACTTGTGATTTGTATTTGTCAATCTCTAATACTTTTTCCTTTCTTTCAAACTCGACATTATTTCTTCATGTTCCTGAGTTTTCCACAATGAATGCAAATGAACCTACCCCTCCTTGATTCCACAATGAATGCAAATGAACCTACCCCTCCTTGATTTCGATCGACTTCTTGATCTTGAATGCCCTTTTCGGCCTCGATCAATTCTCCTACCACGATCAACTAGAGCTAGAGCTTCTTCTCCCTGGTTTTCCATAATTGACTTGTGTTGCATCTCCTCATTCATTAAACTATTGCTGACATCATCAAACTTCAGGGTCCCTATCAGTGCTAAAGTGCTCATAGCTAGAATTAATATTTCCTAGTTGTTTGGCATCAAACACATTAACAAGATAGCTCTAATTTCATCATCTAGAATGATTTTTACAGAGGCAAGTTCACTAGTAATAATTTTGAATTCATTCAAGTGCTTAGCAAGTCAAGAACTCTCCTTCATCTTGAGATTATAAAGATTCTTCATCAAGAACACTTTGTTTGATGTCATGTTCTTCTCATATAAATCATGGAACTTCTTCCATAATCTTTTTGTAGTCTTTCTCCAAACACATTGAAATACACATTCTTTGCGAGATATTGGAAGATTGTTGCAACCGCCTTTGAATATAGCTTATTCCATTCTTCATTTATCATCGATGAGGGTTTATTTGTTACACCCTCAATTGAAAACTACTAATCCTTTAAAATTAGTATATCCTCCATGTGATTTCCATAGGGAAAAATTAGCTCCACTCAACTTCTCCATATTAATAAATGTTATCTCCATTCTCAATAAAATTCATTGCCAAAAAAACATTCCACTTACAAAAAAAATATTATTACACCTTTTTAAAATAGAGAGCCAAAATCCATCTCCTTTAAAAATTCCATGTAACAAAAGATACCTTCTCCTTTTCGTTTTTTAATAATAACAATTAAAAAGGTGCAAACTTAATCGATCATAAACCTAAAAGATATAAGATAATTATATATGTTTCAATTTAATTATAAAGCATATATAATTATAAAATATATATACCATGTTTCCACTTCTTAATAAAAGGTGAAGAAAGACCCAAAGCGAATAATCGTAAACCCTAAACGAATGATGCTAATGCAATACACGTAATCACTACTTCCATATAATACCTCATATGGCCAATGCTTAAATTATTCACCTTCATTCAACTACGTTAATACCTCGTACAGCCAATGCTTAAATAACATCATTCACCTCGGATTCAGCTGCATTACTCACCTTCTCGGATCATGCTCAATATAATTCAATACACAATATTATGACCTTCAATATCAAAAAACAACACACCACGACGAATTGCAGTCGGTTTGTCCGTCAACGTTCTTATTGAGAACCGACCACTGCTGCTCCAAGCTAAGCTTCTCATATTCGCTTCTGACACAGGTATTGTGTCTCTTCTCAGTCCAGGACTCAAGCCGTCCGAACAATAGGAGCTTTCTGGGCGGCTCCACCTATGAGGAGCAGTCAAATGGATTCACAGCCGGACAACAAAGAAAAATGCCCTCAAATGAAAACCAAGTGTTGCTGGATTCACAGCCGGACAAAAAAGAAAAATGCCCTCAAATGAAAACCAAGTGTTGCTTCCAGAGCCAGGGATAAAAACTTCACTCACTTCCTAAAGTCGATGCGACACAATTTGATGGGATCATATGAGAGAAACTCTACATTAGAAAAATACATATGGCAGAATTCAAAGACGGTTGGAAATATTAATCCTAACCACTGCCTTAAAATAAACTTACAACCATCATGAGAAACAACCATCACGCTTTCTCAGTCAACTTGTGCAGGGTGCGATTTTCTTTGCAGGCAGAAAGATTAAGGTTTGAGCAGACGTACGATTTCTCCATTCCACAACACATAGACCATTTCACAACACACATTAAAGAATGAATGTGAATTTAATGTAGGGTTGGTAGTTAAGTATGTCAAATATTAGTTAGTTAGTGAAATATGTACTCTGCAACATAGATATTAACATTTGCCTATGCTGTGGTTAATGATTTTTTCTATCATGTAAAAAATGTATGTTTGGTTAAATATGAATGTACAATGTATTTGCAAGGTTGAGAATGAGAAAGGATGTGAGGTAGTAAAGAGAAAATCATGGAGCAATTTGTGGTGGGCCCCTCAGAGCAAGTTTTATGGAGTTTTACATATAGTTACTTCCCAAAGTGAAGCTTAATTTTTTTGTTTTTATTTGGAGTAGCAGCCTCTAAATTTATCATGTGAATGTATTTACATATGATTTATAATATAATCCAAAGTTTGGTTTGTTTCTATATGGCCTCATGAGTAGATTTATCACAACCACATTGTTTTACTTTGTTTTGCCTTGCGTTTTTTTTGTGTTTTAATTAAGCGGTTGTCAAGTTGCATTTTGCTTGCTGCAATGGAGATTTGACTTTCCGCAACTGTTCTTGAGTCAAAATTTTTTCCTCTGCCACTTGTAAAATTTTCTAAAGGGTATTAGAGTAGGTTAAACTTTGTTATTGTAAAAACAATTGTTTTGAGGGCATATTTTTGAAGTGTATTTACGAGTAGAAAGTTTTTTCTTTCACTTACAAATGGAAACATGAAGTACAAGCTTGACTAATCCTTATATACCTTAGTTTAATGGAAACAATTATGATTATTGGGCTATTACAATGAAAGTCTTGTTTTCTTCTCAAGAGATTTGGGATTTGGTGGAGAACGGTTTTCAAGAAGTAGCGGATGCAACAACAAACAATGCATTGTCTCAAGAAGAAAGGGATTTGATAAGGGACAACAACAAGAAGGATGCAAAAGCCCTATTCTACATTTTTCAAGTAGTTCATGAAGGTATTTTCCCAAGGTTTGTAGCAACAACAAAGTCCAAGCAAGCATGAGAGACCCTCCACACAACATACCAAGGCATGGAAAAAGTGAAGACAACAAAGCTACAAATGCTAAGGAGAAATTTTGAAACACTTTGTATGAAAGAGTCTCAGAATGTAGACTCATTTTTTACACATGGAATTGGATTGGTTACTCAAATGAGGTCTCATGGTCAAACACTTCAGGAAAGGATAATAGTTGAGAAAGTTTTGAGAAGTTTGCCAACAAGGTTTGATGTCATTTTTGTGGCCATAGAAGAGATAAAGTATCTCTTTCTTAGTGGATGAGCTTCATGCATCACTCATTTATCATGAATATAGACTAAATAGAGCAACAAGCTCTTCATTAGAGCATTTCTTCAAGACTCAAGTTTTATTTGGTCAAGGTAGAGGCAAAGGAAGATCATATGCTAGAGGAAGAGCAAGAAGCCCACACAAAGGTGGAAGGAGTAGCCCTTCAAGCTCAAATGGAAGGGGTATCAATCAAAATCCAAGTTAAGGCCCAAGCCAAAATCAAGCACAATGTCAGAGGTATGATAAATATCAAGTCCAATGTTGTTACTGTAAGAAGTATGGTCATTATGCAAATAAATGTTGAAATAAGAAATATGACATTAGTAACAAATGAAGTGTAAATTTAAAAAAATAAAATTAGAACCATGATAGCATGTTTTTAGCTTGTAATGTAGCGCAAGAAAAACAAAGTGATATATGGTATCTAGATTCACAGTGCAACAACCACATGTCAGGGAACATAAAAATGTTTTCCAATCTATATGAAAGTGTGAAATCTAAAGTGACATTAGGGACTCATAACAAAGTCTCTGTCATGGGAAAAAGAAGAGTTAATATCCTAACAAAGAAGGGGGCGAAGAAGTACATCTGAGATGTTTAATTTGTCCTCGGTTTGAAGCATAACTTCATAAGAATTAGAAATCTAATGAAAAAGGGCTACAATGTCTTTTTAAAAATGATGAGTGCACATTTTGGATAAGGCTCCAAGTAGACAGTTGATTGCAAAGGTTCAGATGGAAAACAATAGAATGTTTCCCCTAAAGATAATATCATATTTGAAGGAAGAAAGTGCACAAGCACAACTATCAATGAACTAACAAGAGAATGGAAGAAAAGTTGGAGTTGTTACAAAAGTGAAATATCAAGCAGAGGTCAAAGAGGAAAATTGGTTATGGCATTTGAGATTTGGAAATCTAAACTTTGGAGGTTTGAATTTGTTGCATAGGAAAGACGTGGTGAGGGGATTGTTGCTCATAGAAAAGTAGACAGCGTATGTGAAGGATGTATCTTGGGCAAGAAACATAGAGCGACATTTCCAGTAGGAATGTGAGTAAGGGAAAATTCACCTTTGGAGATTGTCCATTCAGATCTATGTGGATCAATGCAGAAACCATTAATTGGTGGCAAAAATTATTTATTGACCTTCATAGATGACTACACAAGGAAGACATGGGTCTATCTCCTAAAATAGAAAAATGAAGTGTTTAAAGGTGGTATCAGAGCTCCGTATTATGCGGGCTTTGGTGATTCATATCTATAGAACACTAGAACTTTGTGACAAGTGATATCAAGGGTTGATTCTGCTTGAACAGGTTGCAGAAGTAGAGAGGTGTGCCTCTACACTTCAAAAAGATAAGCAACAAAGGTTTTTGATCGGTTTATGGTCTATACCAGACTACAAAGAAAGTAGATGGCTGAAATGGCAGAAGAACCTCAAGTGATAACAGGTGAATCTGGTGGGGATGTCAGGGTATCTTTCATGGATAGAGTGTTGGATCGAATGGAGGAGCTAGCTTCTGACATGGCTTCGATGAACGCTGTTGGTCGCTTTAATTGCTTCACAATTCAAGCTCCACATAAATTATCAACCCGAGGAAGTCTTTTTATTTCAAAGATAATCACGCACTGGATATGCTCAATTTCAAAAGCAGAAGCAAGGTTGTAGTAAAAGGAGAACACACAATTATTAATCTTACCAATCTACTGATTCACACTCTACTTAATCAAAGCTGAAGTCGATTTAGTTATAGCAGGAATAATTTCTCTACTGCAGTTACAACCAAAACAAAGGAAAATCAATTTGCAAAGAGAGAAGCTAATCAACCATAGCAGGAACAGGACCCTATTCCTTAGTGAGGAACTTCAGCACCTGATGCCTGACACTTAATCACACTGTAAGAAAGGTGGCTTCAAGAG
>APFE030427986.1:0-44757 GCA_000404065.3 Pinus taeda
CGTTTCGGGTAGGAAAGTACATTCTATTAATGAAAATTTGTCTTGATAGAAAGGCCCAATTTCAAATTCTAATGCTTTTAAACAACATTGTATAACTATAATGTTTCTAAAAGGAAAGCATATTTTTTCAATTTAAGTATCATGATCCCATATTCCAACTTATTTTTCAGTAACCCATTAGGATTTGTAGCTTTGAATAAATCCATGTCTTTTGATAAGATCCTCTTCCAAATTAGAATGCAGTTTCCTTTTGGCAATAACAACATACAATATCTTGATTTTGTTATTGAGAAAATAGAGGTTGTGAAACAAGCCTGTGCCATACAAGGACTTGATTCGTTGATTATGTATCAATTATGGCTCTTGATGTAACAATGTCTTGATTTTGTTGCTTGAAAATAGAGGTTATGCTTTACTATTTCACAAAATTTATTACAATCTTTCCATAAGTATTGATTTGTAATCTCAGTCACTAACGGATGACAGTAATGACAAAGGTAAAATATTCCATGGTTTGAAGTTCCCCTCTTACTAAATATTTAAATATATCACCACAATTTAACTGTTAGTTAACGAATTGTATTTGATTTGTAAACAACTTATTGCTTGATTTACAGATTTTGATTTTTTCCCTTTTTTATTTATTTCTCAGATTTGGTATGATATATCTTCCAAGATTTGGGTTCCCTAGTTTCCCCACCATAGCTATGAGGTTCAGATGCTATCATTAAATATTCTTGGAATATTACAACTTTTCTAGTAAGTGTGCTTTGAAACATTGTTGTTGCTTTTCCATGGTGTTAATGCAAATAAGCACTACAACTAGTGCCATTATTTAGATTAAGTGCCAAAATCTAGGTGGTCTTCTAATGATGGAGTGATTGTTTTCTAGCTACTAAGGCCATATGCATTTTTATCTCTTATGTTGTCCTAAGATATAAATTCAGAATAGAATTCAGGTCTCGTTTCCACTGTAGATTGCAGTCAGTTTCTTGAACATAATATATAGTAGATTATCTTTTACTAATCAACTGTGGATGTGATCCCTCGCAGGAAAGGAAATTGAAAGTGACTTTGATTTCACATTGATTTTTCAAAACATCCACACAGGAAAGGAGATTCAAAGTGACACTATGATGGCCATTATGACAAGTCAGGTGGTCACACTCCCTTGATCGTGAGCATGATTGTGATCAAGATGGAAGACTTCATAGTCTAGATTGATTGTTTAGTAGTTATAGTTAGTGGGCTCATTCATAAAAGCTTCTATTTCACTAATCCTTTTTATAGAGTTGTCAAATTCAATTTCCAAAGGTTTTAATTACACTATTGAGTTCTGAGAGAGTTGTGATTCACAGTGTTAAGTATAACAACTATGACACTTGAATGAAGACAAGCATAGTAGATGTATCAGACTCTGTTATAAGCTTACCTGCATATTATAAGGGACTTGGTTGGCTTTTTTATAATTTTATAAACAAGTTCCATGTCATGGAAATGTGAAAAAGAAACAGTGATATTTCCACCATGTGGCTCTTGTCATATATGGTTTTATACTCTTTCAAAAAATTCTAAGAGCTCACAATGCTAAGATTCACTAGGACTTTACAAAGTTTTATTATTTAGTGAAAGACTTGCCAAGATATTACAAGATTTTATAATTGAGTAAAATATTCGCCATGCCTGGTGAGAGATTCGCCAAAAATTATATATACATATTATATTATTGATAAATCGCCTTCCATTTTTCCTATATACCATGGAGATTCGCCCATTTATTATATTTATAAATTTAGGGGGGGTTCTTAAAATTTTCCCTGGATTAAACTGTTTGGATCTCCCTTTAGCCGAAAATTCTTCAACAAATGGAATAGTATATCAAAATTGGAACACAAAAATGGTACTTGAACTGGCACATTCTCATGGCATCCTTCTTTGGCCTCTGTAGTAAATATGGAACATTTCAGTATGCAAAGAATGACATATTTGGCATGTAAAAATGTCAATCATGAAAGATGAGTAACCTGATGCAGCAGGAGGCTAATAGTGGCTCCACTTGGGGATGGCTTTTCCTTGGGAAAATTCAAGAACAGCAGGTCAGACTACCTTGATATTCTGTTGTTGCTGTGGACTAGGAACACTTCTTTCTGCTAATTGTTAAATGAGTGAAACTTTGGAAAAAGAAGAGCACTTATCCCCGACTGAAATGTCTGTGACCTGTGTAGCACCGCTTGCTTTCTTCTGCGTGCTTAATGTTGTGTACAAGGTTACCTGAGTACTGCCCTTTGGAATAGTCTTGATACATGGATCAAAACTGAGGCATTTTGCTTTACTTCTGTCTTTGAGAAGGTTACTGATGTAAAACCAAGAATGTTCCTCCTTTTGATGCTATTAACCAAAGTTGTAGAAGCCTGATTGCAGCATTTTTAATTGATTTCTCTATGATATACAACAATGCTCTTATCTTGTTCTGATTGCTATAAATATCCAAAATTGCCCTGAGTGCCGATCTTCAATGTGATTAAAAACAAAGAATCAACAGGAGCATTCCCTTTTGCTGGCTGTCAGGTGATTGAAGTTTAAAATTATTGAATGCAACCTCCTTTTAACATGAATAGTTGTAAAATGCGGCGCTATCCCTTAATCCCTTGAGTGCTTCCAAATACATTTCAATTGGTCCTGAGCATCCTTTTGTATTTTTTATTGCTCCTTTCACTCAATATTTCGTTGTACCCTTGTGCTGAAAGCAATGCAAAAGACGGAGCCTTTTAAAATGGATGATTTGCATGAGCTATGCCTTATAAACTTTGTTGCGTTGTTTCTCCTAAGAATGATGCCGTGAATGATTATTAAAATAGAGGACTGCCTTTTCTTTGTTTCCACACATCAATATACAAATATATACACAGGGGCATTGTATCCCTTTTTACAAGGGATCTCAATAATGTTTCAGCATTTGGCCATTTACAGGGCCCTCTTCAGCTGTGCTTCCATCTTCAGATTTGAGGAAATATGTGTTGTTGCCTTGCATAGCGTTGATCATGCATGGACCTTTCCAAAGAAAATCAAACTTTGCATGTTTGCCCTTGTCTTCTCTTCGTGAATCCCACCTTAGGACTTTGCTGCCAACCCGGAAATCCTCAGCCTTGGCTCCCTTATCAAACATTATTTTGAGCTTTTCCCACAAAATTTGAGCTCTATCATACACTTACTCTCTGGTTTGCTGAAGGTGAATGGTCTGATTAATTCTTCTTTGAATATCATTTGGTTCGGCCTGAATCTCATGTAACAGTTTGATAATAGGAATACCCAAAGATGAAGGAAATTTGGCTTCCATGCCATAAACTAGCTCATAAGGGCTCATCCCAATGGATTTCTTGGTTGAAAGTCTATTTGCCCACAGGGAATTTGTGAGCTTCCGGTGCCAGTTCTTTTTGTTTTCTTCCAGCATTTTCTTTATGATATTGATGAGGCTTTTGTTGGATGACTCAGCCAAGCCATTACCTTGAGGATAGTAGGTTGTAGAGTGGCCCAAGGTAATGTGAAACTTATGGTAGAAGTTGATCATCTTTTTGGAGTTAAAGGCAGCAGCATTGTCAGTGATGATTTTCTCGGGGCAACCAAATCTAGAAAGGATATTGTCTTCAAGGAACTGGATAATAGTGGAGTCATTGGCTTGCCTACATGGGATGGCCTCAATCCACTTGGTGAAATAGTCAGTGGCTGTTAGAATCCACTTGTGTTGGCCTGAAGAAGAGGGGTGGATTTCACCTATGAAGTCAAGACCCCATTGCTGAAAGGGTTTTTCGGTTGAGATGGGCTTAAGGGGAAAAGACAGCAATTTTCTTTTCCCTTCAAAGATCTGGCATTTGTGACATGCAACAACAAATTTTCTGACATCTGCAAATAGAGAGGGCCAATAATAACCAGCCCTTAAAATCTTGTCAGCAGTGGACTTCCAATATAGATGCCCTCCACAGTCCCCTGCGTGGAACTCTTTCATGATGCTGCTGGTTTCATTTATGGTTAAACAGTTTAGCAGTATTCCTTCATGATTTTTCCAAAATAGGGCACCATTTAAAACACGGAACTTTAGAGCTTTCATCCTCAAAAATCTTTTCTTGGTTCTGGACAATCCTAGGGGAGCACACAGGTTTAACAATACATAACAAATATTGGCATACCATGCGGATTGTAAAAATATTTCATTGATCTGTGGAGTCGCCAGCTCCTATTCATTGTCCAGCTAGTTGATGTCTAAGGCCTGAAGATTTGTTTCGGACATTAGCTTGGCTAAACCTTGTCCCTTTATCAGCTTTGTGGGTTTTATCTCAATGTCATATTCAAGGATACTGGCAATCCATTTGCCTCTTTTTCCTTCTAGTCCCTCTTGAGTTAATATGTCTTTTACAACAGAGTTTGGGACATAGGAAATCACGTGTGAATATAAAATATAAACTCTGAAGTCTTTGATGGCTTTGACAAGGGCATAGGCCCGTTTTTCCATAATTTGGTATTTTAGAGGCGCATCTCTTAAGGCTTGGCTGAAAAATGCAATAGGCTTTTCATTTCCTTGATCATCCTTTTGCAGAAGGACAACAGCTATCATGTGCTCTGAAGTAAAGGAAAAGATGATGAAATCCTTGTCAAATTGTGGACTTGTGAGCACGAGCGTTTGAGTCAAGGCGGATTTGATACTTTCGAAAGTCTGCTTGCTTTATAGAGACCATCTTACCTTGGCATCCTTTTTTAACATGTTACTTAACAATTTTATCATTTCTGCTAAGTTTGGGATAGATCTCCTTAGGAAATTGATCTTTCCAAGGAATGCTTGCAACTCTTTTATGTTTCTTGGGTATGGAATTTGAAGGATTGCTTGAATTCTTTCCGGATCAATTCTGATACCGTCTTTCGAGATGATGTGGCCTAGCAACTTACCTTCCTCAAGGCCAAACAGGGACTTCTTGGGGTTCAAGGAAATGCCATATTTCTTGCATGTTATGAAGATTTGACTTAAGTGCTTGAGGTTCTCTTGATCAAATTTGGAGAACGGTGTTAAGTCATCAAGATAGACGACAAGGAATTCATGGATTTCCTTGGCAAATGCAATATCCATTGCCCTTTGAAAGGTGGCACCAGCGTTCTTTAGCCCGAAAGGCATTTTAACATACTTAAATGTTCCCCAAGGTGTAGTAAAGGTTGTCTTGTCTTGGTCATCTGGGTGAACAAGTATTTGATTGAAACCTGAGAATCCATCTAGTAAAGAAATCCTAGAGGAACCCACTACTCTTTGTAAGATGTGGTCCATTTTAGGCAGAGGGTAGTGGTCTTTTAAAGAAACTTGGTTTAGGTTTCCTAGGTCTACACACAGTTTGATTTCACTTGATTTTTTCCTTGTGGGAACTAGATTGGATACCCATTCAGAGAATCTGATGGGTGCTATAATACCTGCTTCAAACATTCTCTTTACTTCCTTCTCGATGAGAGGAAAAAGCATAGGGTTTATTCTCCTAAGTTTATGCTTAAATGGTTTTTGATTTGGTTTTAAGGGAATAGTATGTTGAATTATTGAGGTGTCATAGGACTTCAAGTCCTCATAGCTCCAGGCAAATACATCTTGGAACTCTTTGAATAAATCCACATACTTTGGCTTTTGATCAGGGGGCAGATTTTTGGACAATTTAATCATTTTGGGCTGTTCTGCTATCCCTATGTTGTCTTCTTCTATAGCGGCATCTAAAGGCTCCATTTTAGGATTTTTGGGCACATCATTGTCATCAAACATATCTTCTAATGGAGTAAGGCCAGCAGGCATAAAATTATTCTTCAGATCAATGAACTCAACCTCTGCTTTGGTTGTTTCCTCTAAATGCATTTGTTTCAGTTCCTCTATGTTTGCATTGTCAAAGACAGTTGGATTGAGGATTTGTTTTGTTGTTGCAGCTGTTACAACCGGATGATTTTCATTTGTTTGTTGTTGGGAATTGTTCATGACCTCCATATCAATATTTAAATTTGAAAACTCGCCCTCAAGGGTGAGGAAATTGTTAATGTGGGCATCATTTTCAAATACTTGCCAATCTCTAATATTGTTAGGAACAGCGGGCCTATGTTTTATCTCAGTAGTAAAATGGTGATTTGGCTCAAAGGGAAGCCTGGATGTACTAGCAAAAGTGGCTAGACTGTGAGCGTGTATGTTATGGTTTCTAGAAATCTTGGCAAGCTCGAATTCAGCGAAGGTGTTAAGTATATCTGTCGCAGCAGTCCTATAGGCCCTCATCCTATTGTCATTAGTAACAATGTTGCCCTTCATTTGTTGGATAATCAAATCAGAGTCACCTAGAATGGACACTTTTGTAGCTCCTAGAACTTTGAGCAGTTTTAGGCCTAAGAGGAGAGCTTCATACTCTGCCATGTTGTTGGTGCATCTAAAGTTTAGCCTGTAGGCATGGCCTTCTGCATGATTGTCATGTCTATTGTGAACCCATACACCTGCCCCTGCTCCTAACTTCTTGACAGAACCATCAAACTCTAAATACCATGTAATTTCTTGTTGTTTGTTTGTACCAAGAGTTTCAGTTATTTTAGGATTTGGCAGATCTAGAACTTCAGTTTGAGGAGGTTCTTCTTGTTTACTGGCCACCTTGAATGTTGTGACTATTTCATGGGCATGGGAACCTGTTCTTCATTTATGCATGTCTCTAGTTCTGGAGCTAGAGGCTTCTTATCAGTTGGAGGATCGTTATCATCATTAAAAAGAATAAATGAATCCATATCAGAATGGATTGAGTAAATTGGAAAATTTTGGGGCATTTCCTCACTACTCACCACATACTTCATCAGTGTTTCTCTATACAGTCTCTATTGGACACCTAATCCTAAAGGGTTAGAGTGGAAGCCGAATGGACAAAGCAGTCCAAGGGACCTTGGGATGTGAATCCCAACGGTCACCATATTGTACTATAAATGTACATCAATTTGTTAATAAAATTGCATTGCAAGCTTTATCTTTTCATTTGTTCTCCCTAACCATGTCTGTTTAACATGGTATCAGAGCGGGCGTATTCCTGCCTTGCAAAATTAATGTGAGCCATTTGTCTTATGGCCTTTTTGTGCAATTTATTTCTGCCACATTCCTCTGCCTGACACTGCAAGCTCAAGGGTTGTCCAATCTGTTCTAACATCTCTATCCGCTGCATGAAAAAAAAAAAAAACGCTGCCTTGAATAGGGCTGCCTACCCTCATTACCTATGCGCGCTCTATTCTGCATACCTGCCTCTGTCCGCTGCATGAAAAGAAACGCTGCCTTGAATAGGGCTGCTACCCTCATTACCTGTGCGCACTCTATTCTGCATACCTGCCTCTGTCCGCTGCATGAAAAGAAAAGCTGCCTTGAATAGGGCTGCCTACCCTCATTACCTGCGCTCTGTTACGCTGAATACCTGAAGACTGAAGACTGCATACCAAATGGTGTCAGAGGTGAAACGCCTGGCCTGACAGGCTTAGATTTCTGCATTGTCAAAGGATTTGGTTCAAGTTTGCGTTGGTTCTGCAATTTGTATAGTTGTCATGAGAAATTTGGCGAATGCCAGGATCGATTTAAAATTCGGTGGCAGGTGTCCCGCTGTACTCCACGATTTCAAACTAGAATCATAAATTTCTACTCTCTGTGCCTGTGCCGAGTTCACCATTTCTATCACTTTATATTTGTCTCCATTGTGGCCGTGGCCCTCCTCTGTCATGATGGTCATGCCCCAAATATCACCATCGTCTATCGTGGGAAGTTCTATCGACTTTCCTGTAAGAGGATTGCAGACAATATTAAAATAACTCTTAATATCATAAGAGTGGACAGTTGCCAAGAAAAGGCCACGAGCCGATCCCAACACGCAGATTTCGTCAACGTCATAATGATTTTTTAAGAAAGCAAGGGAGATTTTTTTCCACGTGCCCGTGAATAAGCAATAAACAATACAACTCAACGAACAGAAGCCATGGTTTCCTGTTCAGAGATGCCGCAACCCTATAATTATTTATGAATTGGGTGGATGAAAAGAGGGCGTTCCATTCACTACACACGCCACAATATCTACATAATCTTTCCGCTAGAAGCCATGCTAATGCGTTCTGCTTTAGATCGTTCGGAAACTGAGACCACCACGCTGAGCACTCCTCCGGACCTGCCCTTCCTGGAATTTCCATTTTTAACGACAACAGATATTTTGACTTTTATATTAACTAATATTTGTGGAAGAACATAAGAATTTCAGGTTGAACCGGTGAAAGCTCGAGAATCGGATTAATTATGTGCTCAAAAAGTCTGCAAACACAGAGATAGGGGTGGCGAATGCATGGTTCTATGGGTTGCTTATAAGTTTCTGTGGTTAGAATTTGAAGGGACTATGTTATCATTGTTAGGTGAATGATATCACAAGCTTAGAGCTATCATTGATGGTTCTAGGGGTTGTTTATATGTTTATATTGTGGAGAATTGAAATTGTGTGACCTGCGAGCATTGACATTCTCCAAAGGTCGAGTTGTTTTGTCTTTTATTGTTTTCAAACATAACCCGGAGATGGTTAATGGGTCAATTTTAGCAACCAAGAACCATTGCTGAGCGTGGACCGAATCTCCATTTCTATCGGATGAAGACACTGCGTGGGCAGTTTATATGGCTGATTAAGATTCGAAGCTACACAAATTGGGTGGTTGAAGTTTCAAAGGCTCCGTAACTGCCATTTTTCAGAGGTATTTGTAATGTTTTAATGATATCCGTCCATCAGATGATGATCCTCTCATTTTCAAATGAAAAGAGGTATTTTTAATATGTAAGTTCTAGCATTGTTAAGCATTAAAAGTCTGGCAAAAATGCAGCAGATGTTGATCCAGATATATACTACGCAGGGGGACACTAGATTATACCTTGATACGAAGACTCTAAGTTGATTTATGGTCGAGCCATATATATTTGATAAGTTTCTCATTAATATTATCTAAAAGTACAGTTCTGATCTGAAATTATATCAAATGGAAAGAGCACATCTAAGTGCTATATATATGTTGAGGACCATCTTTACTTCCTAAATAAATTAAAGTCTGAAGTATTTTACTCTAAAGCACTATTGAGGTTGAATGTATGAATTTAAGGAAACTCTTCAGCAATATTTTATGCACATATTGTTGTTGAAACCAAATACCACTTTATATGGTACAACAAAGGACATCTTCAGCTAATTTTTGATCATTCTCAGATTTTTCTTGCACTAAACGACAGTATATGAAGGTATATTGAGAGCCTACATACTTGAAGATTTTTGAAGACAAAGTGGTATACAAATCAATTTTTGCAGTGATATTATTGTGAAATGGATAGAATGGGTATTGTATTAGAATTATTGAATACTCTAATACACTCTACCATGGACGATACAATTATGATTGATAAAGCCATTGTTGCAGACATTCAAATCTGTTTGAAAAATGTACAAGAAAACATTGAATTTTTGCAGTTGGAATCTCAGCTTCAGCAAGAAGAACTACAGCAATGGAGTCATCTTTCTGAACCTGTTTTTGTTCAGAAGATTGAAACAGACTCCCATAAATAGCAAGTCAATAATGTTCCTGTTCATTTAAATAAAGCAGCAGTTCTACATGCAGATGCAGAAACTAAGTCTGCACTTCCCAAGCCCATCATCAGACCTTGGGAACAGCTTGTCCACAACAAGCACATAACTGGTCTTGGATATGACAAGGACTTGTCCTTTCATATTCCAGACTATGCCAAGCCCATTCAGTTTCAGAGTGTTGGTTTCATTTATGACAGTTCACCTACTCCTCATGACAGTTCAGCTACAGCTGTTCCAGACTCTGCTCCTCTTCCACAAAAGCAACAACAACAACAGATCGTGAATTGCCAACACTGTGACCGAGTTGGCCATCTTGAAAGATCATTGTTTTGATCTTCATCCATGTAAGCACTGCCATAAAACCACCCATTCTTCAAACAGATGCTTCAACAACAAACGTCCTGCAAGAACAAAGATTCATCTAGGATGGATCACTTCTTGGCAATGGGCATCAAAATCCAAGAAGATATTCCAAACACATGTCAGAATGTGTTCCAGAATATTGAACAGTCTTGCAGTTGAGTTTTATCCATCTTCTCACCTTGTATCTGACAGGGGGGGAAATGATGGTCATCTACAAGCTTCAAAGCCACATCAAGCGAGCCTGAGCCACAACTTGCCACATCAGTTTCAGAGTTGTAGCCAGAGACAAAGATGCCTGAACATGCCTTCAGTTGGCGATGTGGGACACTTCCTCTAGCAAAGACTTACAGCTTCTTGCCAGTTTTGGAAGAGTTCCGGAGACAAAATTGAGAACACTTCCTCTAGCAGAAGACTAACAGCTTCTTGCCAGTTTTGGAAGAGTTCCAGGAATTGCATAAGCATTCCAGAGTTGTTGGTCATCCTTAAACCATCACAAGTTGAGACTTCCCTTTTACAGGTTGAAGTTTTACCTTTATGTGGGGTGAGGCCTCCCTTTTATGGTGAAGGTTTCCCTCTTTAAAACAATAGGATCACTTCCACTAGCAGAAGACTTACAGCTTCTTGCCAGTTTTGGAAGAGTTCCGGGAACTGCACTAAGCGTTCCAGTGTTGGTGGCTATCCTTAAACCACCGCCCTTTTTTACCAACATTTCATAGAGCACACTCAGCCTAGTGCTGCCATGCATTATTGCACATTTTGTATTACAGCTCTTTTCTTGGACTCATACATAACCCTTCGGATTAAGGGGGGGAATGTTGGACACCTAATCCTAAAGGGTTAGCATGGAAGCTGAATGGACAAGCAGTCCAAGAGACCTTGGGATGTGAATCCCAACGGTCACCATATTGTACTATAAATGTACATCTTTTGTGAATAAAAATTGTACTCAATGATTTATCTTTCTTATTTGTTCTCCCTGACCATGTGTGTTTAACAGTCCCGGCATGAACTCTACTCTTCTGTCTCTTATTCCTAAAACTGCTAAGTCTGAAGATCCCCAAGGTTTTAGACCTATTGCCCTTTATAATGTGATCTATAGAATTATTGCAACCCTTATGGCAAAAATACTTAGGCCCATCCTTTCTAGTATTATTTCCCCTGAACAAACTGGATTTGTGGAAGGTCGACAAATTCTTAATGGTTTGATAGCTTCACAAGCAGTGGTGCACTCTCTGAAATCCAAAAAAGAAGCGGGGATGCTGATCAAACTGGACCTCTCTAAGGCTTATGATCATCTGAATTGGGAATACCTTAAATCTGCTAGCTACCTTTGGTTTTTGTAACAAATTTATTGATTGGGTCTCAGATATGATCTCCACCCCGAAATTTTCCATTCTCTTAAATGGTACGCCAACCACCACCTTCAATGCTTCTAGAGGATTAAGGCAAGGGGATCATATATCTCCCTTCCTTTTCATCATAGCAGCGGAAGGGTTGGGGAGATATATTAAAAAAGAATTGCAGGAAGGGAAAATCAAAGGGCTCCGAATTTGGGGGAATGATCTACCGATCACACACCAGCAATTTGTGGATGACATCATGCTATTCTAGGAAACATCTCTTATGGAAGTAAAAAGAGTGAAAGGTATTATGGATCTCTTTATGGAAGCATTGGGTACTCAAATAAACAAGGAGAAATATTGCACCTACTTCTTTAACACAGCCGGAAATGTTAAGAATTATCTGACAAGAACCTTGGGATTTAGATCTGGTGACCTCCCCACCAAATATCTTGGCACACCGCTAGCTCTGAATCCTCTAAAGATGGCGAATTTGCAACAAACCATTGAGAAAATTATTGGCAGACTGACAAACTAGTCCTTCAAAACCCTTAATCTAGTAGGAAGAGTAGTCTTGGTCAAGGCGGTCTTACAAGCCATTCTGGTTTACGAACTCTCAGCAACGGTAGCCCCTAAAGGAGCATGTACCAAAATGGTGGAGATTATCAAAAAATTCCTCTGGGGAGGTCCGAAGCAACATAAGAAATGGGCATTGATATCCTAGAAAGGTCTGGCCAAGAGTAAAGATGAAGGGGGATTAGAATTAAGAGATCCCTACACTATAAACCAAATATTGGGGGCAAAGCTCTAGTGAAGATGGATGGCAGGTGGAGGAGACCTATGGAAAAGAATTTGGACGAAGAAATACAACATGCCAGTAAATACAGAAGAAATATTAAGACACAAGGAAATTCCAAGGGGCTCTACAATTTGGAACCTAGCCAGTTAGAACAGAGACTTAATATCCAAGCATGCCTTTTGGGAAATTAGGGATGGAAGATCAACTAAATTCTGGGAAGAAGCCTGGCAGCAGAGGGAGAAACTGAATGGTATACAAGGTCTAGGAAACACCTTCCAGAAGGCTAAAGAGACGGGTTTAAATTATGTAAGAGAGTTCTGGAAAGAAGAACACACAGAGGAGTACTGGAGAACATGGAAAAACCCAAAAGAATGGGATCGAACAATAGATGGGGAACAAAGATATTTGTATATAAACAAAATGAAGACAAGGAAAATAACTATCAAAATAGGTCCAAATATATTGAGATGGGGACATTCAACAAAAGGAACCTTCACATTCAAAGAAGCCTATAACCTTACCAAGGAGCAGGAACAAGATGACCTCAAACCCCTATGGAAACAAATTTGGCAAGGAAATTGGTGGCCAAAAGTTGCTCACTTCCTTTGGCTAATGTGCAAGGGCCGAATTCTGACTTAGGAACAACTACAAAAACGTGGAATTCAGGGTCCTCCCCACTGCACTCTCTGTAAACAGGACCAGGAAACGACTAAACACCTTATGAACTCCTGTCGTTTTGTCCAACAACAATGCGAAGACATTCAGTGGGTCTTTGGAAGGACAAACAAAGATCCCCAAAACATTAAAGAAACAACCAATCAATGGGGGCGCGGTTAATTCACCATCCCAGTGGTGAAAAGAGCCTGGAGTCTAGCTGTTGGTTTGAATCTGTGGATGATATGGAAAGAAAGAAACCGCAGAATCTTTCAAAACAAAGAGTTGACTCAAATGCAGGTTTGGAGAAGAACCCTGGGGCATACTAGAGAAACTATTCTAGTAGAAACATGGAGTCAAGAGGATTGGAAGACAATGCCCAGTGAAGAACAGATCCTGGCCATTCTAAATCTAGATCAAAGAATGGTAGCACCCCAGATGTGAAAACCTTCTGGCTCCAACAGAACAAGCCCTCTCCATTTCTCACGCCCCACTGCAGGTTTCATAAAACTAAATTTCGATGGGGCCTCCAAAGGCAACCCGGGGTTGGTGGGGCTTGGAGGCATCTTTCGGGACGATCAAGGCAGAACAAGATGGGTATTCTCAGCCCATGGTGGTGTCATGAGTAACAACGAAGCTGAGCTTACGACAGTTTGTCAAGGTTTAGGAACAATGATAAGACTTGGATATAACCACCTAGAGGTGGAAGGAGACTCCCAACTAGTTATAGATATGATGAGGAAACTTAATAATAGAAAGACTTGGGATAAGATTGCGAAAAATCTGGAGAATGGCTAGCCTGGTCCAAGACCTGGGAGGTCTAATAAAGAGGTTAGAATATATGATCATAAAACATGTAAGAAGGGAAGGTAACAAAGCAGCTAATTTCCTAACTAACTGGGGAAGCAAAGAGCAAGGAGGCAATCTAGATAGTATCTGGCCATTACATCTTGAGGACCCTAGATTGGATCCCCTCAAGGAAATCATAAACCAAGACAACCATGATTCTACGAACTCAATATGGTAGGCAGAGAAGGCCCCCAATCAGGGTGACAACGTGGGAGGGCATGGTATCAAGACTAACAAGAGGAGAGGACAACAAGGACGGCCGACCACTGTCCTCATGCTTGCACAACAGGACGTGTTGGCGTCTTGCATGACCATGGGAACACCTGTGGAGAGAAGTGGCACGATTATGAGGAGAGAGGCTGGAAAGAATTGTGGCGGCAGACGGATGGGACGTAGGGTAGGTGGGAAGGGATTCATGAGGATGGCAAGTAGGGAGAGAGCTCAGAATGCAGAGACAGGAAGATGGTAGTAGGGCTGCACTCACGTTTACCTCTTGTAACATCCACTGAGAAGTATAGTATGTTGAATGAAGGGGGCAAGCTTGGGTATGTTCGGAAGGGGTTGTGATAGGGTAGGCCTGAGGACATGGATGAGAGGTAGAGAGATGGACGAGATCAACTGTATAATAGGAGCCATGGCATAAGCATGATTGGGGAGTGCAATTTCAGGATGAAGGGTCGGTCTTGGGAAACCATGGAGGAAAATTATTGGAAGTATTGGAGGTTAGATGGCATGATGCCTCCCCCTAAAACAGGGTGGGAGAGAGCCATGACTCTCCAGAGAGAAGGGGGGGGGGATTGAATTGGGTGGGAATTCTTAGAAAGCAAAAATGTTGAAGGACGGGATGTATGAAGATTTTCCAAATCTAACGTTTTATGTTAATAATTGGAAGCATGAGTCTGAAAATGAAGAGATGGCTCGCCTAGGCAGAGGCAGGGGCCGAGGGGGTCGAGGGCACCAGAGCCAGACAATAAAGAGAGAACCCACCACTTTGGAGAATGCAGGGCCCAGAAAGGGCAGGAAACCCATCGAGGTGGCAGTTAATGAGGCATCCAGAGCATACAAAGAAGGAACGGATGTCGACATTCATAAGTTGATCCAAGAGATGGAGGACAGTATCATGGAGGAAGACTCAGAGCCGGAAATGGAAGAATGGGGGGACCTTGTCCTTGACCCAGGGCATACCAAAGGCAGGATGACTCTATTCAAACAAACCTTGCACATGTATTGGGTCATGAAATGCTTGTTGGCTAGAGCTCTGGAACAGGTAGTGGAGGAAATGGTGGAAATTGCCCAAGGCATGCCCAACCTCAAAAAGGAGATGAAGAATCTGCAAATGATAATGTTTATACAGAATAGCAAGCTGGATAGGATCCAACAACGAATGATGGAGCTATCTCCGATGCCGTGGGACTCTGCTACAACACCAGCTATCAGGGATTTCGAAAATGATGATAGCAAGGAATAACATTTTACCGTCCAGGTTTTACCGGACTTTTTAGCGGATAGCCTTTACTTTTCTTGTCTTAGTATGTCAGTTCAGACCTTAATTTGTGTATCTAGTTGTGAAGTATATTTAGCTTGGATTGAAAGACTTGCAAAATTTTGCTACTGGATGGCTTATAACAGACTAAGGTGCAAGTTGAGGACACCAAAATTTTGTATATGGAACAACTTGCTTTTATAAATAGAAAAAAGAAGGAACTACCATAGCTTACAAAAAAAAAAAGATTTATAGATATTTACTCAATTAAATAATAATAAATGGTTAAAAATAATGTTGAGTGATAAATGTTGTAGTGTCCATAAAAAGTTAAAAATTAAATATCAAAGTTGTAATCTAATGATTATGCTTTTTTGCCCTGAAAGTTATGGAAATTCCGACAATATTTTGAAAAATCCTGCAGGGATTTTTGTAAATCTAAGTAAAAGTTGTCAAACTTCATAATATTAGGTGCCCTAGAGATTTTTGATGGTGTTGAATCCATTTCCACTATCAAAAACATGATTCAAACACCGCATCTACAAGATTTTTTGAAATAATTACTCTGCCTCTATAGATGCCTCCAATATCAAATTGTTATATTGTAATTTTTTTTATAATATACATATCACATTAAAATATAGTAGATATAATATAGTCAACATTTCTTTTGGATTAATCACATCAGTATTATTTGGTTGATGTTTCAAACCAACTAATGTGGTTCATCCTCAGGACAAAGGTGAAAAAATCTATAGATCCTAATGAATAAATAGCAAGGATGCATCAAAGTCCATAATTAGACGTTTAAAACTAGCTGTTAGAAAATTAGTTATTTAATTAATAACTTAATAAATTTTTATTTTTAAATTCTAATCAAAAGACTAACTTGTTATCAAATTAGCAGTTAATTATAAATATCTAATTATTAAAATTAAAATTAAAATCATCATCATCATCATCAATCATCATCAATCATCATCTCACTAAGAATTTATTTATTAATAATATTAAAATAAGAACCAGATTCAAATTAATAAAAAATATAATTATTTATTTCGTATTATTATTATTATTATTTAACTAACCTAATTTTTATTTTATAAATAAATAAATAATTTTTATTTCTACACTAAGTAACCTAATTTCTATTACATAAGTAATGACTCATTAAAAAAAATTAGGATAAAAGAGCAGGAATCCAACTTTTACTCAATTTCCACCCATCATCCCTATTGAGATTGTTAGCATGCTTCTCAATTTCAATAGCTTCTCTTAGCTTCCTATAATGGAAATGATCAACCTTGGCAATAACCTTCGCATCCTCAATGCAAACATGGTGATTATATTTCTATGCATGCTCTACGAGAGCTGAGGAGCGAGATCAGTTGTGCCTTATGTCTGCAGCATGCTCTTGGATTCTTTGTTTTATAAAGCGACCGGTCTCCCCATTGTAGGGAACACCACATGAACATGGTATCGAATAGATTCCTTTCATGTATTTAGGGTCAACAGGGTCTTTAATGGATCTAAGAGAGTTTCTAATGGTATTAAAGGGCTTGAAAGTAGAGGAGATATTATTCTTCTTTAGAATATAGGCAATCTTGTCAGTAGTCCCCTCGATAAATGGGAGTTGCACCTTAAAGATTGGGTCATCACTAGGAGGCTTAATCTTCGGTTATTTATGGGTTCTTTAGAAAGCCTTAAGGCCTTGAGACAGAAAATAATCCATGTGGCATAATTCACGAACCATTGTCATCCGCTTAGTCATTCTTATCTTTTTGCAATTTATTTTCGTGGGAGAAGCATTTAATGAGTTGTTAATATTTTATGTTGAAAACAAAATCTCCCATATATTATATAATAAGATGAATATAATAAAAATGGTTATAAGTTCACATGGCATGTCTAGTTCACTTTCAAATTTAATTCAATTAAGATTATTATGAAATTTGTCAGGAATAATATTTTGAGTTAAAAAATTGTGTTAATTTAAATTTTATATTAATAAGAGAAGATTAAGTTATGAAAAATAAGATTTGTGTCAATTTATGTTCTATATAATAATATAATATTATACATTAAATCAAGAAACGAAACAAAACAAAGCTATTCTATACCAATCAAGTATATCTTTCAAAAAATAAAAGTTCCAAGGATACTATAATCTTGTTTAATCATTTTAATATCCATTATTCATTATTATTTACCACCAAACTCCGTGAAGGCTATCAACCTTATTCCACTTTTACATAAAGGCAACAATATATATATATATATATAATATAATAATATAATATACAATCTCATAAAGGCGTTATGAACCATTACCACCAATTGCCTCAAAAATCAAACAAAAATAATTTAATACTTGAACACAAATTCAAGTCCATCGTACAATAAATTCAAAGTCAAGCCTACACCACTATTATCAATCGTTAAGACAAGTTTTACAACCCTTTATGAACTTTTACGACACATCCACCTGATTATATATATTTGTAAGTGACCCGATATAAAACAAAAAATTATTAGTCAATTATTCTATGCCACATATAATATGAAAATGTTAAACAATTGATAGCTTAGTTATTACTTTGTAAAGAAACCATAGCATAAACAACCTGCATATTTTTTATTAGTATTATATTCCCCGAGACATATAGACTTGCATATTTTTGTTGTCGACAGATTTCAACTAAGATTTAATTATATTTGGCCTCGTGCCTTCACAACATGGTTATTTTTCTTATTGTTTAAACATATAAGTGTTTATTATTAATATGTGCAACTATTTCCATTTTATTTAGACACAGGGAATTAATCTTGTTTTGACAAAAAATTAAACAACAATTTACAAGGTTAACATTATTTATATTATATATAAATAATACAACTAACCATAAAATGGTTTTTATTATTTTCTACCTAGTTTAACAATTTAAGCTAAGCGATAGCTACTCTTATGGGGTAAATGTAAAACAAATTCATACTTTTCAAAGTTCAATAATTAAATTAAGCGATAGGAAACGCTAACTATACAACGTTGTTATATGTATAAATAGAATAAAAAAAATTCTTAATTTACTTAAAAAATATACACATCGAAATATAAAATTATAAATAGTCATAAAACCAATTCTTTAACTTTTAATAAATTCTGCAAGATATCTAGCATAGCAATTTAATAGTGATAACAAAATTCTTCTTTGTATTTATAGTTCTCTTGATATATTACAATCAACAAAAGACAATAACGCACATACTTCAAGAGTGTTTTTCTATTATCAATACACGTGATTGGAATATATTTAAATTCTGATAACAGAAAACTATGACTATCTATTATATGATTATCTATGTTCACTTTAGGTTTATATATATATATATAATAATATAATTTATATATATATATAAAGAGGTTTGCACCTCGAGAGATTGATCCCTATCAGAGCTTGATAATCCAAGCTTAAAGATGGATCTAGTTGGTATATATAATAATATAATAATATCCAAACCTAGATCCATCTTAAGCTTGATCTATCAAGCGCGATAGGGATCAAATCTCTCGAGGTGCAAACCTCTTTTTTGAGTGCAAAACTTAAGGAAATTTTTGTACCTCGAGAGGTTTGGTCCCACTCAGTGCTTGATAGATCTGGGGTTAAGATGGATCTAGGCTAGCTTTAGTCATTCACAGTCACACAAAATTTGTTGAACATATAATTATTTTGATAATTTGAAATACGCTAAATATGTCTAAGATTAATCTGGTCATTTTAATTTTAAATTTGCTCAGTTACCTCAGTTTGTTGAGATGACAAACTCATTGTTAATAACTTGAATGATGAAAAACAATGAAATAAAAAATTTAAATGCAAAGTGACAATGTTGAACAATAGAAAATGTGAATACTAAGAATGTAGTCAATTACAAATAGTCGTCACTATGATTAATCTCAAACTATTTTCTTGTATTGTTTTTATTATCCCACATGTTAGTTTTGTCATATTTTCATATTGATCATACAAAAATGGAGCTTGAAATCGTAGACCAATCAAATATTTAACTCGATCTATTGTAGTAATTGTCATACCTTGTCTCTCTTTCTGTCCAATATTAATAGTAGCATTCTCCAAAGTCAATCATTGTGACTTATGGAGTGTTAAACCCCAAGTTTCAATTGTAGATGTTTTCTATTACCTCGTTTGAATGCAAAGTGACTAACAATGTTGAATGATGGAAAATGAGACTAATAGAATGTAGTCAATTAAAAATAGTTTACAGTTTCAAGAAGCAAACATTTTAGTTAAGTGAACATTTTATTTAAGATGAAAATTCAAGTATTTTATTTATGGTTGAATTAGTGTAACACAAAAATCAATGCAAGTCGTCGATAATTTTTGTGCTTACACTAAAATCAATGCACACGATTAATATAATTATTTTGAAATTAATGTACTGCATCATACATCTAGTTACATCATATTAGAAATCAACATTTACATCGAAATCAATGCATTTAGTGCAAGCAATAGAATAAGATTAGAAATCAACATCTCCACTGAAATCAATGCATCTAGTTCAAGAAATCAAATAGTCGGATTAGAAATCAACATCTACACTGAAATTGATACATCTAGTGTAAGAAATCAAATAGGATTAGAAATCAACGTCTACACTGAAATCAATGCACTTAGTGCAAGCAATCAAATAGTATTAGAAATTAACAACTACACTAAAATCAACGCGTCTAGTGCAATCCATCAAATAGGATTAGGAATCAACATCTAGATTGAAATCAATACTTCTATTTCACTTGAAAAAAATATTCATGGCTTTCTAAATCCAACTTCTTTTACCTTTTGAAAAAGCTTTACATCCTCTTCCCTAGGCTTAATGTTCATTATTATATAATATTTGTATTTGTCTATGTATGTCTCTTTCATCTTCCCTCTCTCCCTCCCCACCTCCCTCCCTCTCTCCATATCTCTCTTCTTCCCTATCTTTTTCCCCTCCATATATATCTACATCTTCCCCCATATCTCCTTCTGTGTCTCTCTATCTCACCCACCCAAACACACATTCTCTCTCTCTCCACATATATCTATTTCTCCATCCGTCCCTCTCTATTTCTATCCCTTCTTCCCTCTCTGCCCCCTCCATCTATATCTTGATCTCCCTTTATCTCTCCTTCTTTGTCTCTCTATCTCACCCCCTAAATATACACACTCTCTCTCCATATCTATCTCTCTATCTCTCTTCCTCCATTTTCTTCTCACTCCCTCTCTCTCTCTCTCTTCCCCCCCACTCCTTGTTACTCCCTCTCTCTCTTTGTCTTTCTTATTCCCTCCTCCTCTCCCCCTCCAACTTCATCTCCCTCTCCCGCCCTATCTCCTTCTCTCTCTCAAGTCCTCTCTCTCTTCCTTCCTGTCTCTCCCTTTATCTCCCACCTTCCTTTGTCTTCCCCCCATCCCTCTCTCTCTTTGCCCTCCAACTCTTTTACTATTTCCCTCCCCTATATCTTTGTGTCTCCCTCTCTCTATCTTCACATTCTCTCCCTCTTCCTCTCCTCTCTTTTCTCTCTCTCTTCCCTTTCTTCTCCTTCCAAATCTCCTCTCCAATTTATCCTTTTTTTCTCCCTCTCCTCTCATCCACCTCTATCTCTTTATGTCTTTGTTCTTCCCTCCCCTCTCTCCCCCTCACCTCATCTCTCTTCTCCTCTCTCTCCCTCCAACTCTACACTATCTCCCAATCTTCCTTTTTCCTCACTCTTTCCCTCTCTCCCCTTCCATCCATATGATTGAGAATTATCACTTTATATGTAAATCAATAAATATATGTAAAAGTCTATATAATATACTTATAATAGGGAATGACTAAATTATTTAAATATATTGGAAATGAATTATATATATATATAATATATATATATATATATAGAATAATATATATATAATATATATATATATATATATATAAAATATATATATATATATATATATATATAACCTTTAAAGAAACAATAGTATGCTAACTTTACATTATAAACAGACTAATTTCTTCTAATCAAATTGATAGCTTTGTGCCTTACATTTTACATTTATATATGTTTTAATTTGAATATTAATTAAAACACATGAAGCCGTCATTTAAAAAATGTTGACATACTTACATTATGCCTCAACATCTCCCCCATACTAGGTTGATCCAAACTGAAGATGGATCTAAGCTAATTATATACTCCTTTTAATCATTCTCCTATAAATATACTAAATAAATAAAAAAACCAAACATAAATTATATAGATTCTCACATACATACATACATACATACATAGTCTATCTAATAGATGAAATGGCATTTCTTAGGGCATTTTATCTAGTAAATTTTAACCAAATCTTATAGATATTTTTAAGAACTTGAGTTTAATTTGTTTAATCTATAAAAAAATTGTGCTTGAGGCGGTTTTCAAGGTTTTGAATCTAGTTATTCATTCAAAAGTGCATTTTAGATAACAAATAATCACAAACTTGCTTGAAATTGCATTGCCAGATTTTGGTGAAAAAGACCATTTTGTCTATAAGTTAGACTATCTATCTATATATATATGGACAATAGAAATTCACAACTATAATAGTGTAGTTATGAGGTAATCTCAAGGATGAATTGATGGGTTTTACCAATCAATTCATCCTTGAGATTACCTCATAACTACACTATTATAGTTGTGAATTTTCATTGTCCACTATAATTGATAACTCTTATTGTTACTAGATTTGCATAATTGGATTAACGGGTGTTCAAAAAATTTGAACAAAGTTTTGGCAACTGATAATGATTAGTTGGATACATTGTTTTTGGTATAATGACACAACTCACTGTGTAGTATCAATGCCAAAAGTAATCCAATTTAATAGGGGAGGGAGAGAGAGAGAGAGAGAGAGAGGGAGAGAGAGAGAATTTCACTAGGATACGACCATACAATTTTAAGCAAGATTGTGTTTTTTTGTTGTTTAAAATACTTTTTTGAATTCATATATGGATTCAACACCTTGAAAAACTGTCAAGGCTCTTGAATTCTACAAATTAGACAACTTAAACTCAAGTTTTTGTCAACTCATCGTTAAGATTACAGTGGTTTGGCTTTGTGTTTGCTAAAGGGTACACAAAAACAATGTTCACATAGGATTAGGGTTTGTTATGTGATTAGATGTCATCACGTTGGGAAAACACATTTGTAATTTCTCCAAAAATGTCCCACCTTTTATTTGAAAATTACTAGTAGTTAGTTATACATATTACTTACTCTAATTTAAATCTATCATTATATTCATGCCTATAGCATTTCACTTTTCTCCCAAATACTTCTTACACTTGGATTTTTTATTTCACTCTAAGAGTAAGAAGACTTGTGTAATAAAAGGAACCCTTAATCCAATTTGGGATGAAGAATTTATGTTCATTGTAGAGGAAGTTTCTTATTGTGATCGTGTTTAATCACCGTGGTATCCTCTCTAAATCTAAATCTAATGTTAAATTTTCTTTGTGTGGTTTATAGATTTATATGGGTGATTGCGAAACAAACGTCTTTGAAGAGATTATAGAGATCCATATTTTTTTAAGATGGATGGGTCATTGGTGGAGATATTAAAAAATAATTGTTTGGGCATTTATTAAGAGGTTTGATTAAAGCTTCATAAAAAAAGGTTGGAAAATACGCAGATTAAAAAGATAGAAAATATGCAAAGTAAACTTGTAGTAAATAGATTCATTTTTTTTAGATTTTTTTGTTACATGAGTTCAACACAATTAAAATTCCACACATTTCATAATTTTCTCCAAAATATTTATGCTCAATTTAAAATTTCATGTGTGTCAAAATTTTTCTCTAGACTCCCTTTCTCACCCTTAATCGAAAGTGTTAGATTAATTTGTGTGTTTTGTGCAATTGGCTTTTATATTTATACACAATTATATTTTGTAGGGTTGACATTACACTAATAACTCTTTCTTTATGTGTGTTAAATGTTTACAAACATTTACACCACTACAATATCGCCCCCATAATAAGTTGTAGAGCACCTCTTGACACAATTAAAAAAAAAATGAAAGTAAAAAACTTCTTACTGTAACACCCTCATCCCACATCTACCCAAGTTACCAACCAACTAGGGTAAATATGCGACGAGAGCCCACTATAATGGGATTCAACTTCCTAGGTAACATTAAGGAAGTGGAATCGATGGAAACACACCAAACAGATCTTCCACATCAGCAAAATAACTCCCAAGAGCCATCCCAACCACTCAGGTAACTAGCCCCTAAGACCATTTGAAGTTTTAGATCATTAAACCCCCAAACACTCCCTTTATATGGACATGCATGCGTCCAGAAGGCTCCAGACGCTCCCACATCATGGGTATGCATGTGTTTGGGGACTTTTCTCCTCATACCTATGCCTGTGACTCTGGGATTTGTGCCATTTTTCAGGCCCAAAGCCTAGGTCACTACCCAAAACTCAATGACACTTTTAGAACTGAAAGATAACAACAAAATAATGATACAAATGCAATTACTTGAAAAAGTACTTGAATGTACCCCTACTAGCCATGATAGGAATTTCGTCATACATGTCACAAATATGTAATCTATAGGTTTAAACAACATATTTGAGCATACGGGTCTCACACTTATTTGATAATCACTAAGAAACATTTTTCCCTTATATCATTAGTTGCATTATCATTTATTAGGTCATAGATACATAATTCATTCATTTGCAAATCAAAACATGAGGAGATCCATACATCATCATTGTCATAATACATGCTTATAATCGGCATAACAACAACAAAAATATGAAGGATACATCAGCCATAGAATCCACATATAAACTAGTACATTTACACATAAGAAACCAAGGAAAGAAACTTTTATTAATGAATGCAAAATCCAACCCGAGATGGGACTACCACATTCCACCCGACCATAGATTGGTTGAGCCAAATCTTCTTTCAGTCAATCCCCTCGTGCCATATTCCAAGCATGAATGTGGGACTCAAACCAAAAGAACCAACCAGGGCATCCAGAGGCTATACCACCTCACCCTCATCAATAGAAACCAGGTTTTACCACAATCTGAATTGGATCACTAGGCCTACACAATAAACACATAATAACATGCTTTACCATGATCTCCACCATATCACTAGGCCAAAACAAGCATGGATTCCATCGGGTTTCTCCACCTAAACCATGAAGAATTTTCTTATCTCCTAGCTTCTCAGGCTTTACCACAATCCACACTGGATCCCTAGGCCTTAAACCGAGACTCCACTCTGCAGGATTTACTGCATATCCCATCCCTGGATTATTAGGCCTGATTGGAGAGCACCCATATCTAAGATTTATGGTATACCCCACCATTCACCAGTCGAGGATTCCTAGGCCCATGGAGGCAACACAAAATTTGGCTTTACCATAACCCACAGTCTGGATCAAGGATTACTAGGCCATGCATTCTATTATTCAAAGTTCCACCTCACTCAGCTTCAAATCCATCTGAAAATCTAGCTCAACCAAAACATGAGAACCCCATCACACCATAGCTATCCGAAAATGGAAAGGCTAGGTCGAAAACACTGTCACACCTAGAAAAACCCATGACATAACAGCAAAGAAACACATGCAATAACATGTATGCCAAATCTAGTAAGGAAAACACACATGCAAATTGATACCTGAAAAAAATCATGGTGTAGCTACTTGATCATGCTCTTCCTTTCTTGCTCCTTCCTTCCTTTTTCCTTCTTTTCCTTTCTTGATCCAATGTTGAAGTGCTCCACGAAAACTCTAAGTGTTCAAGAGTAATAGAGAGAGAGTGTTATGAAACTAGCTCAAGAAAAGATAGAAAAGGTAGATCAACACCTTAGAATTCGGCCTCTTCGAGGGGGCAACCTCCTTTAAATTACATAAATGAACAATTCTTGGATGATACAAATGAAAAGACCTCCTTTCTGTTTATAGGAGTCTAAGGGGTCATAACATAATCAGAGCTGACATAACAATAATAATGTAAGGGCACAATAATAACAATTGTGGGCTTCTATGGGGCACAATAGTAACAATATGGGCACTACATGGGTATATCAATATAATATGTGGGTTGTACTAATAACAATAAGGGGTTACACTAGTAGTATAGGGGCCTAACAAAACATTAGACATTGCAGAACAACTCACTCCAACAGAGTTGAACCCAGACTACATGGAACATGGCACAACTGATTGGATTATGGACAGACAGGTCAATAGCACATGCTAGTAGAAGATCCAACTATATTGTGTTGTCAAAGTTGGCCAACTCCTACACCAAGGCAAGTGGATCTCCAAGGACCAAGCCCACCAGAAGTTTGCCCATCTCATGGAGGCACTCAAAGCAATGGCGATCATTACTTCCTAAAGGGGAAGGACTGATCTAGGTGGATGTTCATGGCCACCCTCCTATTCCACTTGGACCCCCACCACTGTCTCTTTCAGTTTTTCAGTTTCCTTAATCGTAGCACAGTTTACTATTTTTGACAAATTTTCGGGTCCTGAACTTCCAGAGCCATTTTGAGGCCCTAAATGACATTTTTTGGGGAAAACCAAGGTCAAAAAGGGTCATGGACCATATTGGCCACTTAAAAGTTGTATTCCTCAAATATATCTTTCTAATGAGGTATTGTGCACATCAAACATAGATCATATGCCAAAGTTACAACCCGGGGAAGTTGATGTACCTGTTTACCAAAACTGGGCCCATAGTTTTGGCGCTTCATCTCCTAGGGTTAGGTTTTTGGATGTTTAGGGTTTTCCATTGTTTGTCAATAATAAATAGGCCTTTGAGCATCATTGTAACATAGTTTAGAGGCATGTAGCCACCACATCTCTTCTCATAGATAAGCTACCATCGCCCGAGCTAGTCTTATTTCCATTGTGTTTGCAAGCATATTTTAGTATTTGATATTAATGAAATGAAGTGTTATTTTTGTTGCGTCTCTATATTTATGGTTATATATATAATGTTTTTTGTTCCTGTTTACGTTCAAATCATTGTGGAATGATAAATTGTTCACACTGTGGGTAGGGTTTCTATGGAGTATATCTTTTACCTCCTCAACTTCAGCGAGGAGAGAAAATGAGAGAGAAGGGGTGTTGACTGAAACATCTTCTTCTTTGACCTTTAGAGGTGATAATATGTAGTTGACCACTTTCTAAAGGATATACCAGAACTCTAGGAGGAAAATTAGAGCAATGAATTATGGCATTTTGTGAGATGGATGAGGATGTTTCAAGAAAAGAGACAATAGCACCAATATTTGGGTTTTTTTGCTTCCAAATCCTACTGAATATGATTCTTTCTAGGTCAGAGACAGATGGTGTTCTTTGTTGAGAGGTACCTGAGTGGGTATGGGGCCTCTTATAACCCAGAATCATCAAATGAAAATATGGACAATGGAGTCACCAAGGTGTTTATAATGAAATTAAGACAGTGGAGTCGCCAAGGTGAGATATCTTCAATCCACACTTCTCTTTTTCACCTAACAGATGGAATGTAAATATTTGTCGTACCTAGGGGAAAAAATCTCTAGTACATTCCCCAGAAATGATGTGAAAAATATGTTGTATCTTTTTCTATCACTTGTTTCAAAAGTGCTTTAGGAAATATAGAAACCTCCTAGAGATAGCCTCTGGGTTGATTATAGACCAATGCCTAGGACATCTTAAGAGATGAGTGCATGTGAATATTATGAATAGGGCTTTCAGTTGCACTCCAGTTGTCACGTAGTTTGAAAAATATAATAATGGGGGCTTGGTTCAATAGTCCTTCATTAAGGTAGACTCAAGAAAAGACATGGATCTGAATACATCAAGGGTAGATCTAGTTAATCTCAAGGAGAAATGATTAATTTTGGTGGCTGACACACAAAAATAGGTAGCCTTAATATTGGCATTTTAGTAACATGAAGAGGAAGAATTAAAGAAGGGAATTCGATGCAGAGGGCTAGATACAATGTAGAATCCTTAGCATCAAGCTCCAGTAGAAGTATGAAAGAATGAGCAGGTGAATTGGCATAAATTGTGGAGCGCAATTTAAGATCTCATACTCTATACCTCATGGACACACTTATCGCTAATTAGCACAAGTAAATTTGTGATCATAAAGGTACTGTAAGCTATCAAATAACTCATGTAAATATTTAATTAACATAAGGACTATTACTCCTCAGCAGCATACATATAACCATGAGAGAGAGAAACTTGCGGCTTCTTTACACAATGTTAGGAGAAGAAAAACATACATGAAGTGAAATACAAAGAGGAAAACATATTGCTTATTACTCTAATAGGAATCAACAAAATAGTTTCATTAATCCTCCAAGACCATTCTGAATCACTGGTCCATATACATTTATGACTTATCGCTCAAATCTCTCATGAACAGGCAAGTAGAACCAATGTGGAACCACGGAATTCGAGCCTCTTGCTTGTAGAATTAAGGAACCTTTCTTAATTGTTTCTTCCCTCTTTTTATAAGGAGGGGAATCTTTGAAAATAGTTACAAAAATATCTTAGACTGAGCTCCATCTGTCTTGGCATTTTAAGGCTCTGTCACCCAATCATTACAACCAAATGATTCCTTTCTTTAAAATACAACATAATAGAATAAAAAAATAATAGAACAACGAAAACATGGGAAAAACGGAATGATGATTTTGGCTAAATATCTCCACATCACTTCCTGTGATGGCCTCCAATCAAGCCATGTATTTGCCACAATGTTCCTCTTTTAGTTACTCGACTAGTCTCCCTGTCATTTTCCACCTGAACTGAATGAATTTCCCATTTTGTGGAGCTGGGAGTGATCAATGGTGATGGCCTTTGTGCTTCTCAAGAATCGAAGTTGCCGACTCATCTATCCCTCTAAACTTCTTGTTAGAAAATTATATAATATAGAGCAATGGAACACATAAAATATATTGCATAAATATAAACACATAAAACACATAAAATAAGAGAGGCACAAATATACGTGCTTCACCCAATTTGGGCTACGTCCACAGAGAAACAACCAGTACCCCCTCCTTTTATATTATCCACACCCAATGCTTCTTGTATAATCCTCTTGGGGCCTGATATACCCAATAACACTATTGTAATGCTATATTGGAGGTTCCCATTATTAGCACTTTAGACATAAAAACATTACAAAACAAGAGAGTTCTAGGATCCTTTGGCCCCCTTTGTTTTGGCCCCTTTCAGCATTTTCCTCTGTAAGACCGAGGGTTGTGACCGAAGACTTGGCGTTAAGGCACTAAGGCCTTTTCTTCATGTCCGGGGGGGATTTTTCCTTTGTAAATAGCTTAGTGCCCCTTTCCTTTGAGTTACTCTAGTGACCATGCACTAGCCCAATATATCAGAGCCCCCTTATTGACGATTTCCAATCGGGTTTTTACTTTGGGGGTTGTGACATGCTTGTTTCTCCAATTGTCAATAGTCCTCTGTGTTTAGCCACTGACTTTGGTTCTTTGACTCTTCTTGCAACTATGCGCCAACCTATATCGGAGCCCCCTTATCGGCATTTTTCAAGAGTCCACCACTATAAAGTGTCGATATCCATCAACCTATGATATGTTATTACCGATATGATGTCATCACTGCTACGTGGCACTTCCTGAGTGATGACATGTGTCACCTGGATATGCCCCGATAGGCCCCCTAAAAATGCTGAAACAAACTACAAAATGGCATTCTATACCGCCACATCATGATGATGTCATCTGTCACGCATACTTATCAGAGTCATTCCTATGCCACCACGTGTAGCTTATCGGGACCAACCAGATGCTGCCATACATCCTTCTAGAGGAGAGAGAAAAGGGCTCGCTTTCCCTTGGTTTTGTGGGAAAATCCTTTGTAAATTTGTTATTGGGTCTCCCAATGATTTTACATTATCAACATATTATCAAGGTTCACGTGTTCAAGAGTTGTGATCCTCTAACCATTGATGTGCCAATATACTTGATGTTGTGAAGTGTCAACCAATGATCTCCGATACTGCAACCTCTGATATTGCACCTTTGACATGTGATACATCAACATGCTTACAATTTTGATGTGCGATCATCGATTGCCGATATGCCTGACTGCTGGGACCTTCAATTACGATCACAAATACTATATGTTGTTGCATCTCTGATATATCACAACTCTGATATTTTATGCTCCGATATGCCATGTTGCTAGACCTTTGATATGTGAGATACGATATCAGACCTCTAACATTCCTTCTTTCCTTGAGGCTTTAATCCTTGAACTTCATAAGACCATAACTTTTGATCGAGGAGTCCATATTTGGACTTCCACATATCATTGGAAATATCGTTTAGGGTACTTTCCAATAAAGAGGGTACAATTTAGGCTTTGAGTCCCTTTAAGTCTTACAATATGACTACAAATGTCTCTACTCTTTTGCACTCTTTTGACAGCTGAAAACATAATTTTCAATAGGTGACAATAGTGGGAAGAGTATCTTCCACTAGTTGAGTTCACTTACAACAATGGGTATCAGGAGTCTTTGAGGATGAGTCCATTTGAGGAACTCTATGGGTGGAGTTGTAATACCCACACCATTTGAGTGATCTAGTGAACATAATGTTGATAGGTCTAGACATGTTGGCAAAGATGGAACAAGAAATGCAAGTTATTAAGAAGAATTTGAAGGAAGCACAAGATAAACAGAAGAGTTATGCAGATCAGAACAAGATGTTTAAGGAATTTCAGGTTGGGGAACAAGTGTACTTGCACATGAACCCCAAGAAGATCTCATTGAGTATTGGATCATGTTCCAAGTTGGCACCTCGGTATTGTGGACCTTTCAAGATTCTTGAGAGGATATGACCAATAGCCTACCGACTTGCACGACCTCCGACAGTGAAAGTCCATGATGTGTTCCATGTGTCATTGTTTAAGAAGTATTTAAAATATGTTGATTATGTGATTGACTATTATGTATTGTAGGTGGAGCCAAAAGGATAATTCTAGCTAGAACCTCAGTGCATTTTGCAGAGAAACATGATCATGCTCTAGAACTAAGCAATCAAGCAGGTTCAAGTGCAGTGGAAGCAATTTGGCCCTGATGAAGCTACATGGGAGATGATTGATCAAATGCAGGTTATGTATCCTTATTGTTTTCCGATTAAGTTAAAGAGGGTTTGGTATATATATTTATAATACTAATCATAATATATATATTATATATTATATAGTTATATTATATATATATATATTTATATATATAATTATGATATATATATTGTGTTGTGTGTGTGTGTGTGTGTGTGTGTGTGTGTAGTAGTGTGTGTGTTGTGTGTGTGTTGTGTGGGTGGATGTAAATACCACCATGAGTTATGTTATAAAGATCCAATAAGCAGTACAATTTTCATGTTTCTATGCTTGTCATGTTGGCTTGCTTTTTAGTAGGTTTTTCATTGTAAATACTGCAATGAGCTACGTTATAAATATCCATGGGAAGTATGTTTTTTTTTTTATGGCCTTGCTGGTTGTAGGTGTCATTGAGCACCGAGAATGGTGTTCCCCCAAGTGGGAGGGTTCTGTAACAACCCTAGTAAAAGATCCATGTAATAAAGTTAATAAAGGGAAATAATAACCAAGGTCATGGAACACATATTCCAAGATAAATGTTGGGAAAAAACATAGTGAAGAGGATCACTTGTGATTAATTAATGGCTATGGAAATTTCCAAAGGAAATAGCAAAGGCTTAGGAAAGGAATGAGACATTTATTGACATTTTATTTATGAAAATAATGTAAAATAGGAGAAAAGGAATGTGAAAGGTCACAAGTTGCATGTGAGGAGGAAATCGAAGGAAAAATAAGGAAAATGAAGAAAATAGAGGCCTCAATCATAAAAATGCTTTTGAGGATAAATTCATAGCTTTTGTCAGTTTTATCTTGGAGCTCTCTACTCTATTTTCTCTTTCATACTCTTGCACACTTAGAGTTTTCTTGGAGCACTCCTTGAGTATTGTGGCATAATTGGGATTTGGAGAAATAAGGCAAATGAAAAGTAGGAAAGCGTAAGGGGACAATGGGCTCAAAAACTACAATGGGTTTTCTTTGTAGGTATAGATCTGCAGGTATGTTTTCCTTGCTAGTTTTAGCATGCATGGCATATGCATGTGGTTGTTTGGTTGTTTGGTTGTTATCTATCATTGGCATCAAGGATTGTCTGGATTGACATTGTTTTTTCCTAAACTTTCCATTTCCTCAATGGCCATGGTATTGGGGATTTTTCCCTTTTGCTTTCTGATTGGTGCTCATGTTCCTTATGGATGTGGTTTGAGTTATTAATTCCTGGAGCCTTGGTTGGACAAACGCTCTAGGAGCCCTATAACAACTTGGGTTGAGCTACTAGTCTTGGATGGCTTGCTTGGAGAAATACTCTGGAGCCCTTGGTGGGTTGAGTTACTACTCTTGGAAGCCCTGGTTGGACAAACACTCTGGAGCCTGGAAGCAACTGTGGGTTGAGGTACTAGTCCTAAAATCCTTGGCTAGAAAAAACATTCTAGAGCGCTCGACAACTTGGGTGGAGACCAATCTAGTGATGGTTAGTGATGTCAAACCATGAGGTGGAATCACTGGTTGAGGGTTGAGGTGGTTTTTCCTTTAGAAGCCCTAGTTAATTTTTATTGATTTGTTCCATGAGATACCACATTCATGATTAGAATATGGCACGAGAGTGATTGACTGAAAGAGAGATTTGGTTTAGCCCAATCCATGGTCAAATGGTACGTGGAAGTTCATGACTTTGTTGGATTTGTATATGCTAATATAATCTCATTTTCTTTTGGTATTTCATGAGTAAAATTGCTTGTCATTATGTGGATTTAATGTTCATTTCATCATTGATATTTCTCTCGTTATTTGTTGGTTATAAGCATGATTAATGACAGATTTGAGTTATGGCTCTCATCATGTTTTTATTAGTAGATGAAATCTTAATGAATGCATGACCTAATAGACGATGTTGTAGCTATTATTACGAGGCATCAATCCTTCTTGATGAATCTCAGATAAGTATGAGACCCCTATGTTCATATGTGTATTTATGACCTATACATTACAAGTTTATGATATTTTTGAGGGAATTCCTATCATGGATTTTAGGGGTTAGGTCAAGTTCTTGTTCAAGTTTTTGCATTAGTAGCCTTATTTCATCATTATTTACCATTTCTAGAAGTTTCATGAAGTTTTGGGGAGAGGCTTGAGTCTTGGCTCTAAAAAAGTGGCTCATAATTTGGGGTTGTTGGCACACAACTGCCTGAAAAAGGCTTCAGTCACATGGATTCCTTTTTGTGGGAGTGACTGGAGGGTCTCAATTGCATGGAAGGCTTGTCATGGGAATGACTACGGATCTAGTTCAACGTAACATCAAGTTATCTCAGGGGTTGGACACCTAGAGAGGTTGGTTGGATCCTGAAGGTTCTATAGCTTCTGAGGAAGGTGAAATTGGTCTCATCTTGTCAATTCCACCTCCTTAACTATACATGGGAATTTGAATCATATCATAGTAACTTGTAACATACCTAGTTAAAAATCCATGTAAAAATATATAAAACCTCGGTCATGGGACACATATTTCAAGATGAATGGTGGGAAAAGCATCCTAGTGGGTGTTCATTTTGTTTATTATGGCTAAAGGAAATTGGCAAAGGCAATGGCAAAGGATTTGGAAAGGAAAAATGGCCTTTTTGGCACATTTATTTATGAAAATAATGGAAATTAGGAGAAAAAGAATGTGAAAGGTCACAAGTTGCATGTGAGGAGAAAAATGAAGGAAAATAATGGAAATTTAATAAAATAGAGGCCTCATCGATAAAAAGGATTATGGGGATCAGTGGGCAGGATTGGTTAGTGTATCCTTTGGTCAGTTTAGTTTTGGAGCTCTCTCTTTATTCTCTCTCTCTCCCCCTCACTCTTGGACACTTAGAGTTTTCTTAGAGCACTTTGGCAGTGGATCAAGAAAGAAAAAGAGGGCAAGAGGAAGGAAGGAGCAAGCAAGGAAGAGCAGGATCAAGCAACTGCAACAAGATTCTTTGCAGGTATCGATTTGCATTTGTGATTTCCTTTCTAGATTTGGCATGCATCGTATTGCATGTGGTTATTTGATGTCATGGCATGGGTTTTTCCAGGTGTGATAGTGTTCTCATCCTAGCCTTTCCATATCCAAATAACCATGGTGTGAGGGGGTTCTCATGTTTTGGTTGAGCTAGATTGTAGGATGGATTCAAAGTTGAGTGAGGTGGATCTCTAAAAGAAAAAAAACATGGCATAGTGATCCTTGAACCAGACTTTGGATTACGGTAAAGCCACTGGCCTAGTGACCCCTGAACCAAACTGTGGGTTGCTGTAAATCTAGTTATTTTGCCTCGGTCGGCCTAGGAATCCTTGACTAGTTAATGGCGGGATATATTGTAAATTCTAGAGGCGGTTTCACTTGATTAGGCCTAGGAATACTTATTGGTGAATGATGGGATATACAATAAATCCTAGAGGGTGGAGTCTCGGTTAGGGCCTAGTGATCTGGTGTGGACTGCAATAAATCCTAGAGACAATGAGACAGGGAAATTCCTCATGGTGTAGGTGGAGAAATCCAGTGGAATCCGTGCTTGTTTTATGGCCTAGTGAGCCAGGATGAATATCGGTAAATCCTGGTTCTATTGATGAGGGTGAAGTGGTGTAGCCTCGGGAAGCGCTAGTTGAATTTGGTTTTAAGTCCCACATTCCTACTTGGAATATGGCAGAGGGGTGATTGTTTGAAAGAGAAATTTGGTTGAACCAATCTATGATTGGGTTGTTCATGGAAGTCCCAAACTTTCTTGGCCTTTCCATCATTAATATGAGGTTATTTCTCCTCGTTAATTCATGAGTATTATACTAGTTTATATGTGGCTTATATGCCTTTTTTTTCTTGGTATTTCTGTTTTTATTGTCCTGGTTATGAACATGTATTATGACAGTGGCTATGAATGGCTCTCATCATGTTTTTACTTGTAAATGAATGAACAATGTATCTATGGACTAATAGATGAAATTATAGCTAATGTGTTGAGGCATCAATGAATTTTAGTGATTCCCAGATAAGTATGAGACCTCTATGATCAGTTATGTTGTTAAGACCTGTAGCTTTCAAGTTTGTGATATGTTTGATGAAATTCCTATCATGGCTAGTAGGGGTCCAGTCTAGTCCTTTTCAACATTTTTGAAAATGTATCCTTGTTTTGTTGTGTAAATTCATTTCTAAAGGTGTCATTTAGTTCTATAAAATGACCTAGGATCTGGGCTTGAAAAAGTGGCACAAATCCTGGAGTCACAGGCACAACACTGGGGAAAACATTCCCTAGAAGCTCCCTTTCCCTTGCTGTGGGAGCTTCTTGAGCCTCCCAGACGCACCCTTGTCCATATCAAGGGAGCATCGAGGGGTTTGATGCACTAAAACTTCATTTGGTTTCAGGGGTTGGTTAACTGAGTGATTGGAATGGCTCCTGGGAGTTCTGTTGTTGATGTGGAAGGTTTATGTGATGTGTTCCATTGATTCCACTTCCTTAACTGACACATAGGGAGTCGATCATATTATAGTAACTTCTCATCACATGTTTACCATAGTTGGTCGGTTACTTGGGTAGATGTGGGAGGACGGTGTTACATAGTGGTATTAGAGCGGGTTACATTCTCTTTGGGTAATGTTTGCTTTCTGTTCTCCTTGGGTTTATCAAATACCATAGAGTGGTATCAGAGCATGGTTCACCCCTTTGACTAAATGGGTGGTGTGTTGGTCATGCATTCATGTCAGTTGCATATGTGTTCCTTATGCTTTTATTCCATGTTCTTGTTGCATTTGCATGGTGTTGATCATGGTTGTAGTGATGTCACCATGTGAAGGTTAATGATGTTGTTGTGGAACGTGTTGTCATGAGTGTATGGTTTTATATGCATTTGTTATGCATGTCAGTGTCTATATGTTGTTATGCATGTATTTTCATGGTGAAGGTTGGTGTGCATTAGGTCATTGTATGAAATTAGGTCATCATGATGCTATTGGTATGTTATGATGATAATGTGTTCATTGAGATAGAGCAAGAGATCTAGATCATCAGAATGAGGTTGCGGCATTAGAATTTTGGGTAAGAGTAGATCATCATACATGTATTGTATGTTTGGCATGTAGGTATGTTAGTTAATGGATTGTTATATGCATTAGGGTTATATATGTGTTTGTCATTTTATTGTTGTTGTGATTACATGCATGGTAGATGCTAGTGAATCAATGTGGCCATATAATCATGAATGTAATAACTTCTTTTTCTATGAATTGTTGTTGTTGTTTTTTATGTTAGTTAACTTGATGATTATGTTATATGTTAACTTGTTGATTGTTATATAATAGTTAACTTGATGATTATGTTATATGTTGTTGGTGAGTATGTTATATGTTAGTTAACTTGATGATTAGGTTTATTGCAACTAAGATCTTGATGTTATATGTATCATGCTAAATTAGATTGACCTATGTAGATGGTTAGGGTTATGGCATTCAGGTATGAGTCGACATATTTGTGATATCGTGTTGTACTAATCTAGACTGGCTTTGCTTATATGATTGTTATGCATGAATGATAATTATTTATGAGTTTATAATGTGAAAATGTTAGCTAGTTACTATTATGGATATCATGACCTTATTTATGAGTTGATATGTTGTGAAGTCATATCATCCTAATCTAGCTTGATTTTGAAAACAAGATAACCCCCCCAAGATACATTAAGGTATAAGTTTGCTTATGTCATATATTTGGTGCTTGACTATTTGATTATGTGAGTGTTTGGTGTCTATTATGTCGTCTAGTTGATTTATCTAACATGGTATGTTTATAGTTTGTTTGAATGTTTGATTAATTGCATGATATGAGTATGTGTCTGTAAAATTGCATGAAGAAATGATCTTGTTTTAAGATGATATTACTAACACATATGTGTTGAGACAGTTGTTATGTACTCGAGTGTAACATTATGTATTATGACTGATGAATGTGAGTTTATTTTGATTATGAAATGGTTGTTAGACTTGGTGAAGGTTTATTTCCAAGTAATAGGTATGTTGCCTTGATTTTTGGAACATGTGATTGACATGTGTGAACAGTTGTAGGAAACATGCTTGGTATTAGCATGGCAAGGTAATTGTTGATTTGTTTATATAACTATCCATTGGGTGATTTGGTAGTACATAGTAAGACTCAGCTGTAGCAAGGTAAAGGTAAAAAAAAAGGAATTCGATGAGAATTCCTTTCACTATGTTTGGAAACTGCAATTCCAAACAAATGAGTGCTTTGCATATAGGAACTCTAGTTATAGCTATATCTGTCAAGGAAATTGGTGTCCCTTGAGACATGGCACATATGTGTTCAGCTACAATGCAACGTGCTTGGCATAAGAAGGTAAGATAACCGGTATATTGTTATATCTATTTATACACTGACAATTATGCATTTATGGTAGTGTGATTCAAGGAGTTGCATGGCAAGATAGGTTGCCATGAAGTCATAAGGAAGGCTCAACTTGGGCTTTCCCTTGGAGGCTTTGGGAACCATGGGGATTGAGTCATGGTGTTTGTTGCTAGTCTTGTGCTTTTGGTATTTTGTGATTTGTTGTGCTTGATTTGCAGTTTTACTATGTCTAGTGCATGATTATGCCACTTTGTTTGTGGTGTCATATTTTTATTAGTTTTGATGATTTTCTTATTGTTTATTTTTTGTTCTTGCCTTTTATGTTTTGAGGGCCTTGGGAATTGGTTGGGAAAGAAGAAAGTTGATGGAACTATGGGAGAGTTTTGTGGAACCCAATAGGTAATGAGAGACTCGGATGAAGCTAGTGCATGTGTAAGGGAAGCTAAAGGTAAGAGTACAACAATTAACTAAGTTGTTTGGGTAAATTAGTGTAAATGGATGGTTCAAGGAAAATCATGAAAAAGCTATCAGGAAAGGTAAAATGAACGGATGTGATGCATCTAATTCCTTGGATATGTTGGAAATGGTTGTTCTCAATGTTGTGCATGTTGTTGATGGATAAAGGGAGTTATCTTAACCTTGACCTTATGACATTTTGTAATTATGTTGTCATCATGTTTCTGCTAATGTTTATATTTATGTATGTATACATGTATGTATGTATGTATGTATGTATGTCATTTTATGACAGTCTCATGATTGTTTTATGTTGATGTATCTCTCTATCTCTCTCTCTCCCTCCCTCTCTCTCTCTCTCTCTCTCTCTCTCTCGCTATATATACTATTTTCTGATAGGGTTATCAGGTGAATGGCATGAAGAGATCCCTATTTCATGAGGAATCAAGTGGGAAGAGTAGCCTGATAGATCTTTGAGGTCCGTATCCTATGGTTATGAGTTACTATTATGTGATTATATTATGTCTATGTTATGAAAAGGTTATACTGAGGGATACATCAGCTGAATGAAAGAAGTATGATCTGCGACATGATAGGATAAGCATGGATGGCATAGAGACACTAGAAGCAAGGTTTCTTGGGAGAGGCAATATGGTTTTGGATTTGCAGTGCTATTGTTATGTATATGATGTGTTGGTTGTATATTCAATGATGTGTAATGTTGTATATGTAATATTATGTACATATGGTGTTGTATGCCCTTTTTATATATGGTGTTGTGTGTTTATTATATATGCAGTCTTGGGTATGGATGGTGCTATGTACATATTGTATTGTGCACATGTTGGATATGTGATGTTGTGTTGATATTGTACCATGCACATGATGGATATGCAGTATTGTGTGCATATGGTGCTATGTACATGTTTTATATGCAGTTATATGTACATATGGTGTTGTGTGCATGTTGTAAATGTGTTGCTAAGTACATATGGTGTTGTGTGCATGATTGTACATGTGGTGTTGTGTGCATGTGGTGTTGTGTACATGTTGTACATGTGGTGTTGTTTACATGTCGTGCATGTGGCACTGTGTACATGTGGTGCATGTGGTGTTGTGTACATGTGGTGCATGTGTATGCATTGTACAAGTGGCGCGATGCACATGTGGCATTGTGTACACGTTGTTCAGGTGCTACCATGTAAATGTGATGTTGTGTACACGTTGTCCAGGTGGTGTTGTGTATAGGTGGTATTGTGTACATGCTGTACATGTGGTATTATGTGCATGTCGTACATGTTGTGTTGTGTAAATGCAGTACTATGTATGTGCATTATGTATTCCTCACATCGCAACATGTGTATTCATTGTTTTGTACTATGTGTACGTATGTGAATTACATTGTACACCATGTGTAGGTGTATGTTTCGTGATGTATAGCAGGTGTGGGTGTATGTTTCGTGATGTATAGTAGGTGTAGGTGTATGTGTCGTGATGTATATTAGGTGTAGGTGTATGATTTGTGATGTATATTAGTTGTAGGTGTATGCATTGTGTGATATCGTATGTTGTGTGTGGATGTATGTGTTGTGATGTATACTGTGTGTACGTGATTGAAGAGAAGCAAAGGCACTGGGTGCTTTCTAGGCGTGGCAATCAATCTGGTGTGTGTATAGAAAGAACAAAGGCAGAAGTAAGGACCGATGAAGGATAAGTATTAGTATTTTATTTCAGTTTGATTATACATATGACCTATGATTCTAATTTACGATGGTTATATGTGATCTACGATTCTGGTTTATGATGATTGCATGTGATTCATGATTTTGATCTATGATGATCATGTTTTGAGCAAATTAGATGTGATATGTTTATACATAATGATTTGATCAAAGATGCTAGTTTGACTTGTTGTGACATGAAGTAAACAAGATTGCAAGTGTACCTTATTGATGAGATACTAATGAGGTACGATGTGGATTTATTTCAATTTATTTTAAATCTAATGGAAGTTATGTGCTTCGTACAGGAAAGCATGGGAAACACCTAGGTTGGGTGGTTGAAACCGACTGCAAGAATTAGTAGCAACAGTGAAATAAATTGAAACATGTAGCAGTATGTTGTTAAAGAAGATCCATTTGGGCATATCCATTTGGGAATATCAACCCTGACTTACAAATCAGTACTATTAGGGCCCATCAAACCCTAATTCAATTGTTACATGCCCTAATGAAGTCAACCATCAGATTGCCTCCTTCCCAAGAGATTCCATGACTAAAATCATCCAAAAACTGCCTCTAAGAATATCAGCATAGGCAAGTCTTTATCAAAGTGCATTGTAGTGCAGCCCAGTACACTGCCAGGGTGCATTATAGCGCACTTGAGCCCTCTTTCACCTACGCTGGGTGAATTTGAGCGAAATATGCATTGGGGTTTGGAATATTCTTATCCATAGGATGCTTCTAGAAGTTTCCCAAGGCTATCCACTCCTTTGGGCTCAAAATTGGATGAGGGAGGAAGTTAAGGAACATCAATCCTTTTATCCCTTCCTCCATGGAACTAAATCCTAAGTTTGGAAGGGCATTCATTGTCACCATTTATGGCATAACTTCCTTCATTCACCTATAAAAAGATCACTCATATAAGTGATCAAGGGCTAGAAATCATTGAATTATACAGGGATTCTGTTAGTATGAGACTTGAGTTGGTTTCAAGTATTGTAATGATGTCAAAATGTCTTGCTTGTCATGAGGAGAGGATGGGATTGAACTGGAGGAGTGGCACTGAATCAAGCAAATTCGCTTGTAACTCTTCCTTTTACTAATAAAGTGTTCAAAGATTTTTCCATATGTTTGTATTGTTTATTGATACTTTCGTATGTGTATTATGCACTTGATTCCATTTTATGTTTAATCAATAGATAATTATCATATTCTTTCATCGGTTTTTGTCTTCTATCTATGTGTAGGTACTTTTCAAGCTGATTAAGTATGGAAAGGAGTGACATAATTGGTCAAGGGAGATAAGGAGTAAGCGAAAGCTTCAGGTAGGCTTCTTTACTATCTTATTTAATCTATTGGTTATAGAAAAGGTAGAGAATGCTTTATACTGTTGTTCTAGACTTAGCTACTAGTCTAGGGGTTTAGGAATTTATCCATAGACATTAAAAATTCCCAAAAAAAATTGGCGACACCAATAGGGATCAATTATTCATCTTAGTAGCTTATCAGCCTCTTAATATATTTCTACATACTATACTTGTGGTTTTTTATTGAATTTCAGTCTTATTTCATTGAAAATTGAGTTAAAATTGTGTCGAATTGCCTTCAAAAATGGCTTACTGTCACCAGCGCAACCCAGTGAAAGACACAGTGCACTACAATGCACTTCCTACATAGATCTAGTACACTGAAGCGCACTACCTCTCACTACAACCTGCGCTGATCCCTTCAGGGTTAGTTTCCCATCTAGGAGCTGAATGTTTTGCCAATTTTCTCCTGTTTGAATGCTTTGCTGAATGTCAACGATGTCTTGTCTCTTAATATAGTTTCTTATCTCCTTAGTTGGCCCTACTTAGACTAGGGTTGATAAATGTTTCTTATGTATTTACTTTGTCATTTTCAATGTATAATCGAAAGTTAGTTTTTTGGTTGATTGATCTTTGTTGAATGAAAGTTTCATAAAATCGTCTTTTCATTCGAAAATTGAATTGTCGTAAAGTCTTCATTCATGAAAGATAGATTAATTGATGTTCACATATGATTAGTCTTTTCGTTGAAAGTGTCGTAATTCCTCATTTCTTTGAAAATGAAAGTGTTGTAAAGTCTTCCTTTCCTTAAAAATAAATTGTCACAAAATCGACATTTTTATGAAAAGAGTTTATTGATCGATTGTGCATTACTTTTCCTTTTTGTTCATTCACATTAAGGGAAATCGAAAAGAAATACATGCATGTTGCATTGAAAAGTTTGAGTGTGTTGATAGGAATAGTGTAGGGAATTTTCATTTAGATTGTGCTCTGTGCTCTTTGATCAAAAGGAATCTGATTGCTCTATCCTTAAGTAGCTAGGATATTCATTGTTAAATTGAATGGAAAAAATGCTTATCATGATAGTTTCATTCCTAGGAATTTCAGAATACATCACGTGGTGAAATTGAAAGGAAAATTCTAAAGAAGATCAACTTAAAATTTTTATGAATTTACCTAATGGAGCATTGTCACCTAACGAAAAACATTTAGAGGTCTAGGCTAGATACATGTTCCAGCGTCATAAAACAAAGTACTTGTCGCTAACTTGTCTGTAATACATCCCGAGTGTGATACCTCATTCCACATACGTGAGTATATCGTAGCTCATCCACGTACCTTCGGGTATATAGGGTAGTGTTACAGTACGTAAAGTATATGGGAATGCGCTCACTGTGCGGTTTTGCATTAGACAACGCTTATATGAAATGGGCCTCCACGTACCTTTGGGTATATATGGGAGGACAACTCTAGGTTGCTATCCATCCTTAGGTAACCGAGTCGGCCACCTTGTACACTGTGATACACCGAACATATCATTCGGGGAGATTTCCTGCCCGTACTTCTTGGTTCGCCAGGAGGTATTTTGTTGTTCACAGTTGCTTGGTAAACCTTTTGCCTAGATTATCCCTCTTTTATTTTGCTATGTTACTTTGATTAAAATAGAATTAATTGACCGTGGATAACATCCTCCACGCTCTCTCCTTAGTTGATCTTAGGTTGAAACATATGGTGATGAATCTAGAGTCCACTGATCAAGGAACTCCTTTTGATGGGAATCCTTGTCCTTTTCCTTATTGTGGAAATATTGGTGCTCATATGGCTACATTGTCCCTTCCGAGATTTACCATTGGCTTGCCAGTATGGTTGTTTTCAACCTCCTTGGTTCAAAATGATGTGATTTCTATGCAATTGAGTACTACTCCAACTAGAAAAAATCAACCTCAAGTTGATCCTAAAGTTGACCCTTTGCCTTCTTCCTCAGTTGTTTCTTCCTCCCCTTCTTCCTCGTACCAGTAACCAGGTGGCTAAGAAGAAGAAGAAAGGGAAGAAGAAGAAGAAGAAGCAAATTCATCATAGGGGCAACCAAGCAACCATTGCTTTGAATGCAACGTCTGATGAGAAATCGTCCATCAAGCCTCAAAAAGTTCGATATCCATGCAAATTTTGTGCAGAAGACCATCTTCTTTGAAATTGTCCTAATATTACTCAAATCTTAGAAGAATGGTCTTCTAGTTCACATCATCCTATGTCATTAACTTCTCGATATCATGCTGGTGACACACGATCAACTAGTGGTAGTAAATTTCAAGCAAATAAGGGTAAAGTTAAGTTCCCTATAGGTTATGTGAAGGGAATCACCCCATTCACCTTTGTCCCTATCTAGATGAAGCCAAAAAAGTGTTGGATAACCATCCTTCTTCACCGCAGCGACTTCCATCTGGTTACAGGAAACTCTCCCTAAATCCTTCACTAGTTGATGAATTGAATGACTCAAATCAACCAACAATGAAACCCACTCTCTCTGAAAGTGAATCATATGAGTCTATACCTGACCCAAATCAATAGTTTGAGGTAACAGTTGACCCGATTTCACCTTCAGTTAATTCTACCTTTCACGAAGAGACTGAATATGATACCACTCAAGTTCTTTTTGTTTCTTCAGATTCTAATGAGCTTGGGGGCAGTCCTCCTATTACATCAAGACAGGAGGAAAATCCTCCAGTTCTTGTAACTCAAGGGGTTAATGTTCTCGTTTCTACGGTACCCCATCCAAGTAGTCTAGTCACTTCCTTTGATTGGAATCGACTAGCATGATTTCGTCTTCCTTCTTATGTGTCTTTCCAGATCATAGTACAAGTTTGTAATATGATTGCATCTGGCACTATTATAGATGAAGGTTCATTAGTGAGCATCCTTTCCTCAACTACTTGGCAAGTGCTCGATTCGCCACCACTTGTGCCAGTTACCCAGAATCTGTTGGCTTCTAATAGAGGAACTAGTTAACCATTAGGGAACCTTCCTCAATTTCCTATTACTTTGGGAGGAATAATCGTTTATCTGAATGTGATGGTAGTCCCAGGCCCTTTAGATTACAATTTACTTCTTGGGCGTGACTATGTTTATGACATAGGAGCTATTGTTTCAACACTCTTTCGAGTGATTTGTTTCCCGCATGAAGGGAGAATAGTCACCATTGACCAGCTTTCATTTCCCGGTCCAAATATGGATCCCAGTCAAACATCTTCCCTAAATGGTCCTTTTGTACCAATGGTATCATCTCCACCACGGGTTAATTATGTGGCAACCTGTTCCATAAATACATCAAATGACAATCAATTCAGTGATGTTGTACATCATGTTCTGGGGGCATTGGAACCAAATCTATCCTTCATGACCTCTTATGAGTTGTGAACCAAGGATATGAGGATAGTTCCTGGTCTTGTATCAACCTCGTTAAAAAATGAAACCAAGGATATGAGGATAGTTCCTGGTCTTGTGTCAACCTTGTTAAAAAATGAAACAAAAGGGTTTGAGGATAGTTCTTTTACTGTGTCAACCTCATTTAAAAATGAAACAGGTCCGTGAGGATAGTTCTTTTACTATGTCAACCTTGTTAAACAATGAAACAAACCCATGAGGATAGTTCCTTGTCTTGTGTCAACCTCATTAAAAACTGAAACAAGGAATATGAGGATAATTCCTGGTCTTGTGTCAACCTCATTGAAAAATGAAACAAGGAGTATGAGCATTGTTACACTAAAATTTGTCACCATGACTATTTGTAGTTAGTATGGCTCCATCAACTGTCATACTATCCTCCTTAGCAAGTCTCATACCTCCGCTCTCCATGTCAAACTTCAAGAAAGAGAGAAAGTCTTTAAAAATCTATTTATCTCTGGGTACGCAGTTTCTCTCAGCCTTACCTGCATGTACACAACCCAAGTTCACAATACCTGCGTACTTGTACGCTCTGTATGTAAAGGGGTGGGTGCGTACCCCTGTAAAGGTAAAAAGGCGCGAGTTTCATCTTAAAAAAGTTACTTGTGGTCATTTCTAGAGCATTCTAGAAGCTTGTTCAATGTGTATTGAGCGCCTCCAGATGGTTCATGTATCCCTATGAAAGAGGAACTTATCCCATCAAGAGGGGAGCTATCCCATCCAAAGAGGGGCTTATCCCATTGATGGTGGACCTGATTAACTTCCTCTAGAGCACTATAAATACATGCATTGGGCCAGAAGGGAGGGAGGTTGAAAGCTGAATATTCCTAAGGGTAGATGTTGTTGGAATTAGGACTTCCTTGTAGAAGCTTGTGAGGAGAGATTCCCATCCTTTCTTGTTTCATTTGGAAGTGGGTGAGCTTATCAAAATAAAGGAAAACTCTTGCTGGACCCTGGGAGGAACCTACACAACACCAAGGCTCAGGTTGTAATGGTTTCTTTTGTTTCCTATTAATACAAATAAGTCCATTCTTCTCAACAATTTGTTATTATGAGTTGTTTCATATACTCCTTGGTCTGTATGTTGAATATGTTTTATTTTATGAGATATTCAGGTGCTATGTAATCATTTGATTGTTAGTGAATGCA
>APFE030427991.1:1873-25677 GCA_000404065.3 Pinus taeda
CACAGATCAAGAACACTCGCCAACAGAATATCCAACTATACCGAGTTGTCAAAGCAGGCCAACTCCTTCAGCAGGGCAAGTGGTTCACCAGGAAACAGGTTCAGCAGAAGTTTCCTCATCTCATGGGGGAGCTCAACGCAATGGGGACCATTGCTTCCTAAGGGGGGAGGAATGATCCAGGTGGATATTGGTGGCCACCTGCCAAGTCCACCTGGACGCCCACCATTGTCTTTCTCAGCATTTTCAGTTTCCTTAATTGTAGCACAACTTACTATTTTTAGCAGTTTTTCGGGTCCTAAACTTCCGGAGCCTGAGGCCCTAAACGACGTTTTTTGGGGAATCCAACAATGATAGTGCTCGAATAGATCTTTTTAATGAGCTATTGTACGCGTCAAACGGAGATCATATGCTAAAGTTACGACCCGGGGAAGTTGATGTACCAACTTACCCCCAAACGGGGCCCACAGTTTGGCGTTTCATCTCCTAGGGTTAGGTTTTGGAATGTTAAGGGTTTTTCATTGTTTCTCAACAATAAATAGGCCTTCGAGCCTCATTGTAAGTCAGTTCAGAGGCATGTAGCCCACACATCTTTTCTCAGAGATAGCTACCATCGCCCTAGCTAGTTTATTTCCATTTCTGATTGTAAGCATATTTCAGTATTTTCCATTAATGAAATGAAGTATTATTTCCGCTGCATATTTGTGTATATGGTTATCTCTGTAATTTGTTGCGTTCCTGTTTAAATCCGGATCATATGCTCTCGCATTTTGTTTTTCTGTGATTTAGGATTCGTATGCAGGTAATTTCTGTACGGGGTTAAAACCTACAAGTCGGCTGTTGCCAAAAGGGCTAGTAGTACAGGGATTTGTTTGGCTAATTAACTCCGAACCTGGGCCAAGCCCCAACAAGCCAACACAGGCTGCTGAGTAGCTCGAGCGACTACTCAAAAAGGGTCATGCAGTCTGTTACTGCACTTGCTACTGCTACAATCACATCTGCCAGGGTAGTTGCACGTTGCTCCCTGACTTCCAGCAGAGCGGAAGGTTGGGCCTTCAACTGTAACTCTACAACTTTGAGGTTTGGCTCCAGCTGAACCTTTGCTAATTTTTTGGGAGTGCATCGCACACTCCCGCAATGAGTTTTCAAACTTGCACATCTATTGGCTCAGCCTCCGGAATGGCTAGCTCTGGGACAGTTTGGCACGCAGCATCCACAACCTTGATTATTCGATGATTCTTATCTGTCAAGTTTGTCACAAGCTGAACAGTGGAGTCTCTTTACACAGCCAACTGATCATTGTTGACCTTTTTCTCGCTAGTTATCTGTAAAGTGTGTTGTTCGTGGGCCCGAAGTTCTATAATTACTCCATCCTACAAAATATGAAGCGCCTCGCTAGGAAGCGTAACCAAGTAAATTCCCACTCCCTTGAGGGTGCTGAAAGTGGGCCTGTCAGCTTCAGTACCCATCGTCAATGCTCCATCCGGCGCCACTATGGATCAGGGATCTCATGCGCACGACATCCCTTCAACTTCTGAGGTGCCAAAGGCCAAACTAGTGATCGTTGCACTGGTCTGAGTCTGTGATGCATGGATCTGCAGCTCCCACAGACTCATTTGAATGGCCCCCAATGCCTGTTGCTACTATTGCTTGAAATGTTGTAGCAGTTCTGCGGTGTAATCCCGCACTACATCCCCTACATCATTCAGATCCCCCTCTGTCAAGGTGATCAGATCTAAAGATGTCTTGCTAGCCTTGGACTTCTTTTGCAGCCCTACCTTTTTCAGTCTTCTAGTGCGCTTGATACGGAATGGAGTCGTCTTTGGGTCCGCTCCTCCCTATTCTATCTATTCATCCTCCTCTTCCTCTATCTCTAGTGAAGGAGACCTTTAGAGCCATGCTCCTCTTCTCCTACCTGCCCACGTGACTGCTACGCGATAGCGTGCTCTACGTTAGCCTTGTCGTCGACCTCCTTTTTCCTCATCACAGCTAGTTGTTCCATCTTCAACTTGGCCTCTTCCTTCTTGCATTGTGAGACGGACTTGCTCAATCCCACAGCCAAGTCTAAGGTAGTGCACCACTCTGTTGGTTAGCGGTCAAGGACCATGTTGATCATGTCATTTATTGCCAAATAGGGCAAGTCGTGCCACTTCTGCTCAAGGTCCTTTCATGCCTATATTGAGATGTGGTGGAAGTTAGCCTTGAATTCCACGTACTCCTGCAATCTGTCAAAAATAGTAGGTGATAACTATGGCTTGTAGTTGATGGCCATATGCATGTTCATCTCCATTAAGTTCCAGAATATCTTGTTGTCTTTGATCCTCTAAGGATCCTTAGTCGTCCACAACAAAGCGTACTTCGCTACCTCTAGTAGGTCTAGCACGACCGAAGGAAACTAACTGTCTTCGGGTAAATCCCATGCTACCAGCACTATGGATAGCAAGAGCCATGCATAGTGAAATATCTTGCTGAGATCTTGCGCCTCACGGCAGTTTGCGAGGAACTCACTGCAGAGGTAGCGCAACCAATTAAATTGAACTCCTGTTGCACATTGGGCCACCAAACCTACAACTAGTGTCGGCATTTCGTCTATGTGACTCTTCCGCATGACCTTCCATTTCCACTTTGACTACAGGGTCATAGATGCTCGAAACGGCGTAACTGCGTGGCTTCTTTACCAACTTAAATTTTTCTGTCATGGTCTTCGCAAGGGCCTTCTCGCCAAACTTCTCATCAAACATCATTTTTGGATTTTCCCATGTGTACAGCAATCACATGATCCTATGGATCAGGATTTCCATGATGGGTATTCGCTCCTCCAGCCATAAACACCCATGGTGTACCAAGCACAACAGTTTCTTGATTACCACCATTGTGATGGGCATGCGCTTGTAATGTGGCACCCATAGCAGGTTGAGCAGTACTGCCTTATCCACACCTTTCAGCCACTTCTACGACTCCAACATGGTTACTCCAGTGGTTTTGTGGAGCATGCAATGCATGAGTTGGTCTGTTGCTAGATGAGGAAACAACTCTGTGTCATTAAATCCCAGTATTCTAATTTCAAAAGGGGCATATGCCCCAAGCGCGGTCCTTCGAACACAATTTGGTCTGGCAAGAGAGGTGTGTGTAGGGTGACCTTACTTTCATCAATGTGTTTAGGCACCTTGGTCTTGCCCCTGCATGGCGGAACATATGCAAGCAACTTAGTCAGGGGGTCAGACCCTTCAATTTCAACATCTTCTGTTTCCACCCCAACATCCTCATCATCCATTGGGATATCCTTAATCTCTTCTTCTTTCGACTCTAGGTTAGTCATCTTGCCCTTTCCCTATGCAGTAGGCTTATCCTTCTGTGGGTGTTTTCTGGGAGATGTATGCACTAGCTATGGTGGCATAGCCTGCTTTCCTTTCTTTTTCTCGGCACCCTCCTTGGTCGAGGTAGGCCTTATTCTATGTGACCGTGGTGACTTTGCTACTTCAGTGGGTATTTCTACAGGCATAACCTCTGAGACAGCTCCTTCTGCTACCATAGCGACCTTCATAACAACTCCCTTGGGTATCATTGCTTCAACGTCCATGGCTGATGTTCTTAGAATAATATCATGGGTGATTTTGCAGACAGTTTCCAGAAATCGATCGAACACTGGGCAATCAAGTAGCTCTTCGAAAATTGCGCAGTTTACACATAGCACATAGCACAACTCACAATTTCTCAATATGCAAATTGTTTTCTGCTAGGTGGCCATATGTAATTTATAGGCCGTTTTGAATTCAAATCTAACCATTCCCCCCAAAATTAGTTCATTAATGCTAGATTAGTAGTAGCTTTTCAAAGATATTGCCCATAAATTCTGACTTAAATGCCCCCCCCACTCCATTTGGTCATTTCTTCATCGTCAAATCATGAACAGTGACTATAATAGTCACTTTCCAACTGCTCTACGTGGTTGCTCCCCTAGTAGCGCAGCCCTTTGCGCGTTGTTCTAGACTATGTAACATTCCCTTATTCCATGTAGTTCTCTCCTCACGCAACTCTCCAACTCAGGAAGTGTATTTTATAGTCTCACGCCTCCTTTCATCTGCTTGGAGCGCTAAGATTTTGCTTCCTTCATATAGTCACCTAGCTGGATCACTAGTGTATGGCTTCAATCGACTGCCATTCACCTTCCCTGGGAAGGGTTCTCCATTCAATTTAACCAGTTGAACTACTCCACCATCGATAATCTCCTTAATGACATGTGGCCCTAGTCAATGCATCTGAAATTTCCCTGGAAATTTATCAAATTTATTGTCATATAACAAGACCAGATCATTTACCTTGAAGGTGCACAGTTTGATGTGTCGATCGTGCCATGCCTTTTCGCGCTCCTTTTGAACTTGTTGATAGAATCCATCCTAAAATCAGTCCTCCTCAAGCTCTGCTAGCTGCGTGAGCCTCTCTTCCACGGCTTCGCAGTCTGCCATTCATGTGAGTGCCACTATGCGCAGACTAGGTACAATGTATTCCATTGGCACAACTTCTATGCCATACAGGATTCTGAAATGCATTTTCCCAGTCAACTTCTTGCAAGTCGTTCTTTAGGCCCATAGCACCACTGGTACGCATAAATCCCAATCATTTCTCTTAGCATTGCAGACCTTCATCAGTGCATTCTTCAGTATCTTATTGAATGCTTCCATCGTCCCATTGGCCTGCGGGTGATAAGATGTATTCTTCTTATGATACACCTGAAATGTTTTTGTCAACACGTTGATTGTTTTGTTAAGAAAGTGTACCATGATCTCTCATCAAGATCTTTGGACAACCAAATATTGTCAACACGTATCCAAAAATAAAAAAATTTGTTGGCATGCTTGTACAGTGCTTCACAGGCTGTGCCTCCGCCCACCTGGTTAAGTACTCAATTGCAGTAATGATGTATCGTGCACCTGTCTTCTTTCCTTGAGGCTGAATTGGACCCATAAAGTCAATCGCCATTTCTTGAATGGTTGTAACATCACCTGCAGTATCAAAAGCAGTTCATCCCTCCGATGGCTTTCCATTCCTTTGACATGTGTTATATGCCCTACAATATGCTTGTGCATCTTTATGTAAGGTTGGCCACCACAACCCAGCACGCAGAACCTTCTGCGTTGTTGCTTTTCCTGGATAATGTCCTCCTACAGCTCCTCCATGAGCCTCCGTGAGAATGCTACTCCATTCAAGGTCAAGTACATAACGTCGAAATATTTCATCTGACCCAATTTTGTACAAGTGCCCTGTAATGACAGAGAAGTTTGTCACGTGCACTACTAACTCCTTCGTCTGATGGCTTGTATACCCTTTTAGAGCAATTCCCATCGCTAAGAAATGTATGATATCCTCAAATTGACTATCCATGACGCGCACCACAAAGAGTTACACGTCAAGTAGCCCTTCCTCCAAATTAGTAGGTTCCTCTCATGTTTCAATGCACGACAGATGATCAGGTCCCACGTTTAGCCATCCTGGCTTCACAATAAATTCAAAGTCATACTCCTTGAACAACAAAAACCATCTGCAGATATTCCCCCCCAACACAGGCTTCTTGACTAGGTATTTCAACATAGAATGATCCGTATACATCTTAAAATGTCCACCCAGGAAATAGTGCCTGAAATTTTGGAGCACGTACACCATGGTTAATCCTTCGCGCTCTATAGTGGAATAGTTCTTCTTAGCCTTGGACAACTTCTTGCTCGCAAATGTTATAGGATGGTTCAATTCTCCCTTGCCAACCCATGTCAACACAGCCCCCGGCGCAATACATGAGGCGTCCATGTGCACGTGAAATTCCTTCTTCCAGTTGGCGAAGACTAGGATTGGTGCAGTAACCATTTTCTCTTTCAACACATCCAAGCTCTTCTGGAACTCATCATTCCAACAGAACATAGCATCCTTTTCCAACAATTTCTCCATAGGCGCAGTGATCTAGGAATATCTCTTGATGAAATTCCTATAGTATCTGGTATGCCCTAGAGTTGTGCACAGCTGTTTCACATTCCTTGGCACCTCCAAGTTGATTATCATCGTGATATTCATAGGCTCTACCATCAATCCTTACCTGCATACCACATGACCCAGCAGGATCCTGAAAGGGACACAAAACATACACTTCTTCATATTGAGTGCGATCTGGTATCTCCGACATGTATCTAACATCAAGGGTAGACTTGCCACATGGTGCTTGACCAATCCAAACACTATCCAATCGTCAAAGTATACCTCCAAAAACTTATGAATGAAGTCTTTCAATGTCACAATGACTACGTGTGAAAATGTTGTCAGCGCATTCTTTAGCCCAAAAGGCATCACGATGTACTAAAAACATCCCCATTTAGTCACGAAGGTCATCTTGCTTCTATCCTTGGGCGCGATTTTGATATGTTTGTACCTCGAGAATCCATTAGTGAAAGAGTATGCTTCTTGGTCAGCTACATTACCCAGGACCTCGTCAATAAACGGGATCGGGAAAGGATCATGCATGCAAGTGTCATTCAGCTTATAGAGATCCAGGCATATCCTTATTTCCTTTCTGTTTCTTTCCCTGAACCACTATCGGGCTTACCTAATTAACCCTTTTAAATCAGAAAACTTTGTGGGGAACAAATCCTGATATTCGCGAAGGAGCTCAACGACCTTGTCTACTGTCACATCATCCTAATAGTCCCAAATATTTGCAAATTTCGGTTTTTCATCTGTGCCAATCTTGACCTACCTAGTTTTCAAAAATGTAGTTATGCCTGGATCCTCTATCTACGAACCTTCAACCTCGCGGTGAACCTCAGTTTCTAGAATATTAATCTTTCTAGGGTCCTCGACTTATTCTTCAATAGTCACATTATAGCATTCCAACGCGTGACTCAGCTGGGTAGTCCAATCAGGTTGGACCAGGTCCAAAGGATCTTGCAATATCCTAAAGATCATTTCTTTAACCTCTTGTGGTGTCACGTCAATACATTCAAAACCATCCTCAAAGTTGAACGTCATTATAAAGCCCCGGTGCAAGATGTCCCATTCTTCACTGCCATGGCAAAGCTCTATTTCCAAGTACCAATTCATTGGTATGACATCCAGGGTATGACAAAAAAGATTCACCCATTCAGGCAGGGGCTTCACTCGATAAGCCTTAGTCCATTTGGCCAAGTGATCACGTGGATCATCCCTTCCATCATACTTGTCTGTCATCCGCACTTTTGGCTACCCAAAACCTATCTTCATCATCCTCATATAGTCATGTCAATCACTGAAATTATCCTTGTGCGTACCCCACCATCTTGAGAGCGTAGCGTGCAGTACCCAGTCCAAGGCCTGGAAGCAATGCTTCTCCAGAACTTCTCTCTCAAATGCATCCAAAAAGCGATGAACATCAATTAGCCCATCATAGTGAGGCAAATCCCTAACTTCGGATGACACGCAGTGCAATTACTTGGTCATCATATTACAACGTAGCATAGATACTTCATGCAGTCAGTTCTGCCAGTGCTCTAATTCTTCATCTAAATCTGACGTGCAAGAGCTCTCGTGGTCCCATGCAATACGTCTATCCATTGTTGGATTTACCTAATCCTGGTCTCGCAATGTTATCTTGTAAATTTTGTCTGAATCATCATCACTTTCATAATCACATACTAGCTCTGTATAGTGTGGTCCTTCTACAGGATCTAGTGGCACCACTACGCGGAGGGACTTCTTTTTCAAATATCACCTTTCACTTCTTCAAGTTGATTACCCCATTCATGTCAGTGGCCCAATCGATTCCAAGGAGCATAGGGTAGGGATTGCTATCATCCACAATCTCTATTACTTCAAAATCCTTCAGTGTGATCACACCCTCGATGTCAACTATTACCCCTTGCAGCCTCCTCATCGGGACAATTTTCTGTTGATTCACCATCCCTAACTAGATCGGAGACCACTAGAGCATAGGTCTCCCCATTCTTTTCCATGTCTGTTTTGGTAAAACATTCATGTTAGACCCCAGATCCAAGATAAGTTGGTCCATTTTATATTCCCCTATTTGCACAGTGAGTCTCATCTCACGCTCGGTCCTTGCCTTGTGCTTGCTAATATTTCTGACTACACGTGGTTCACCAGTAGCTCCATCCTTTCTAGTGCATCGATTTATCAGTCTCTGCAGGCCTTTCACAACCTCACTATCACAGAGTAATTTCATGCAGGTCTCCAAGAACGTGGTAATCATGGATGGGTCCATTTCTTCAACTAGTTTCTCCTGACTTCCTGAGGTAGAGGCCTCAGTAAAGATTTTCTTCGCTTCCATAAATGTTTCTTTTGTGTGCTCTAGATCAAGCCTAGTTTATTTTTCTGGTTCTTTGCGGACCCATTCGCCTTCTACAGGTTGCTTGCCTTTATCATCCCCCGTCATAGTTCTGCTTCACAACATAATGTTTACCTTAGGGTCTGCTTCACGAGGATCAACCCTCATCATTTCGAGGTTTTGCATCGGTTGCAGAGATTGCACCCCCTTTTCGTGAATCTTAGCCAATAATATTGGGAAATCCTCAGTCGCATGGTCAAGCTATGTACAATAGCGGCATGACAATCACGTCAGATTTGGACAGTCCCTCGCGTAGTGTCCTTGGCCTCCAGAATTGTAACAAAGCAGTTTTCCTTGGCCTCTACTAGGCCCTCCTCCACCTCAACCTCAATCGCGCCCCTGACACTCACCTCGTGTTCCCCTAATGCCTTGGTCCGGAGGCAGCGTTTCTACCTACACCTTGTATGCAGGTGTCTTGTTCATCATTAATTCATAGCTACGACAATTGTGCTCATCATGACCTACTGATTGACACAAATTGTAAAAGAGTTGTTGTGGTGTCTGTATGAATTTCTGCAACAAATGGAAATTGTCAGTTGCATGTTTCCCAACCACCTGCAATATAGCACACTATAGCACATGTTAGATAAACTTGACCCTGTGGTGGAGTTGAGGTTATGTCAACAGTTATGGTTAACAGTTCCGGTTTTGGGCACCTAGTATTGGTGACTCATGGTATTGAGCTCATGGTATTACATGTAGTTGAAGCCCTTAAAAGGGTTGTGTATTCTCCATTGTAGGCAGTGATGGTTGAGTGGTGAAAACTCAGGTTGTTGGTCGGCTTGGCTGTGTTTTAGCCAAGGACAATAATAGATCTATTGTTGGTAGGTTTTTTCCCCAATTGCAGTTTTCCAGACAATCATGGTGTACATGGTTTGAATGTATGTTTCTTGATTATTATATTTATTTCTCTTGAACCCTAACAAGTGGTATCAGAGCTCTGGTTGGCAAGGGCCTTGGCTAGCTGTTCAAAATGTTCCCATCAACGAAGTAGTGGCACTAGTTAAAGCAATAGCTCGTTGCACAAACCAGCAGTGTTTGTTGAGTGATGGTTCAATGAGGAGCAAGAAGAAAATGGATTCTGAAGGCTTTGCCAAGGCCTGGTTTGATGAGGAGAAAGAAGAAAATGAAGAATTAAACATAGAGGTAGTGCCCATGGAAGAGGCAGTGAAAGCACCAGCAAAGTGTCGCGAGCTGAAAAGAAACCATGGGGAAGAAGAGTAATAACAAAGAGACATTAAAAGAAAATGCAAAAAATTTGCCAGATGGGGTGGGTGCTGCCGGATGGGATCCTACTAGAATGTGGCCAGGAAGAACGATGACGAAATCGTCACCTCACCTCGCCACTCCTTACCACACAACAAACAGCAATGAAAGAAAAGAGTCACGACAACCCAAAAAAAAAGAAACAAGATGTTTATGGTGGTGGAGATGGAGCGAAACATAAGGCTCCACCCGTGGGACTTGGGGCCAAAACTCCATGAAAAAGTAGCGGCATAGCTCATCCGCGATGCGGAGGGAAAATGCAGCAGCAAGTATGGCTACATGGTCATGGTGGTGAGGCTGAAGAGCTTAGGCGAGGAGGAGATCTTGAGTGGAACAATGTACATCACATTCTAGTTGTGCTACGAGTGCCTCATCTACCGAACCTTCTGCCATGAAGTCTTCGAGGCCGTGGTCACATGGGTCATCACCAACAGCTTTTCCAATGGAGTGCAGGCCACTGGACATCTTTGTCTTGTTGTTCTACATGCCAAAGGGTCGGTATGAGCTCCAGCAGGGCCACGATGATGAGGAGTACCCTTTGTTGTGTGAAGGTGCCATGTATTCTATGAAGGAAGGCCAAACCCCATCTCTGCGTGAAGTGTTGCGTGAGCAGAGCATGAAGAGTCTGCCAAATCTCTGTTGAAGGTGAAACTTTTAATGTAAATGGGTATATAACTGTAAGACCTAGTAAGGCATGCATACCCCAATAAATCACTAGTAAAGTTTGAATGTCCACTTGGGTGATATGGGGATGCATGTGGCCATATGATGAAACATGTTGAACTAGGACAGTGTGTGAGATTATCAAATACCCTAACATTGACTGGGTAGGGCCTGGAGGTGAGTGGTGGCTAGCTCACTTGGCAGATTTGGCTAGTTTTGGCCAAGGAAAACCCAAATTCAAGTTTAAAGGGGGATTGTTAGATAAACTTGACCCTATGGTGGAGTTGAGGTTTTGTCAACAGTTATGGTTAACAGTTGTGGTTTTGGGAACCTAGTATTGGTGACTCATGGTATTACATGTAGTTGAAGCCCTTAAAAGGCTTGTGTATTCTCCATTGTAGGTAGCCATGGTTGAGTGGTGAAAGCTCAGGTTGTTGGCCGGCTTGGCTGTGTTTTAGCCAAGGACAATAATAGATCTATTGTTGGTAGGTTTTTTCCCCAATTGGGGTTTTCCAGACAATCATGGTGTACATGGTTTGAATGTATGTTTCTTGATTGTTATATTTATTTCTCTTGAACCCTAACAGCATGGGCCTTGTACTTGGCCCTACCACAGCCTCTGGTCATAGAGGCATTGGTCCCCCTGTTGCAACATAGTTTGTGAAGATTGGGCAATGATCCTTGTCATGCCCCTGACCTTTTCATTTTAGGCACCAAACCTCTTCGCACGCCTCTCACCAAGTTGTTCTTTCCTTCTTCATACTTTGCATTTCGAGACAAAGGTTTTGCAACTGCACATGAATCTGATGAACCCCCAGATTAGTATCCTGCATCGGTGTCTCATGCAGTCTCATCACGATTTCTAGAGCTTCTGCCTAGGTTCCAATCTTCTGTTGTGATAGTGCAACCCTTGGGTGGGGCAAGAGTGAGACCACGAACCATTCGCGGTGTTTCCCATCAGTTAATTTCATATTGGCTTCACAGATCGTACACTTCAATCTTTGATCCAAATCCTAGGGTGTCTCCCCCAACTTCATCATGAACTCCTTGAACCCCACAATCAACTGTGCTTGAGACTTAGGTCTACTGAATTCTCTATTCAGTGCGGCCTGGATATCTGCCAACACAGACGTTGGGTTATCAGTATTTTACTTAATGTAACACCTTATTGCACGGTCCTGCAAATCACTAACCAATGTAACTTTCTTCATTTAGTCATCTGTGATACCCTAAGCTTCCCATATAGCCTTCACGATGAATCAAAACTAGTTCGGATCTTCATTTCCTATGCCCTTGAATACAGGTAGCTTTACAGAGTTTTCCATGTTGAACAGCAGTGGAGGTGGGGGTGATGTGAGCGATGGGGTGAGAGGTGGGGATGAGGATGAAGGTGGTGTGGATGGATGGGATGAGGATGGAGGTGGTGGAGGTATTCACGGGAACCCTTGTCTTATCAGGTGAATAGTGCTCAGTGGAGAAGACTGTGCTGCTCCTTCGTCGTCACTCAAAGGAGGCTCAATCAGTGGGCTATACTCAGGACCTTTTCTTCCTCCATCCATGAAATACTTTTTGGTTCGCATAGCTCCAAACATCAAGGTAAATGTATAACCCATTGTTCACACAAGAGCATCTTAATCCAAGTATTTAGTGACTTTAAATACTCACCTTGTGATCCTTTAAAGAAGCGGTGCTCTGCTTCGCTGTAACTGACAAAGGTATCAACCGCGAAATCTATCACAAATCCTCCTATGATGTGTTCAATCCAATGGTTGATAGTGCATGTGATCTTATCTTTAGAAGCCTCCAATCTACTTACTAACTCCAGTGTCCAAACAATTGGATTGTCAAGCCTCCACCTTCCTTGGTCATCTGCCAACTTCGCGATCCACTCGTATAACTCAACCAGGAAGGAACAGAAGAAGATTTCATGTATTCCTATGTATAAGTATCTGTCCAACCACTGTTCTTTTGTCAATCACATATTCTTGTTTTCTTGCACCACGAATTCGTGGATATTTCTATCCAACCAGTTTTTGATCTCTTTCTTAGTTGAATTCCAGTGATATGACATCACACATCTTGTTATGCAAATCCTTGTCCTGGCAATGGAACCATTTTTTGGCTTGATGGGCCCTGACCCAGGTTCAGCATTAAGCAACCAAGCAAATCCCTAAACTGCTAGCCCTTTTGGCATCAATCCATGGAGTGTAGACTGAAGTCTCACTCGAAGCAGTATGGGGGGATGCATGAATCAAGTTTTCGCACCCTGAGATAGTCATGATGTTGATTTTATACCCTTACTTCTATCTTCGTGCAGATCGATAAGCCTTTAGGGCTTATTGACATACTTCCTCTTTTGTCTTTTAGAACCTCCACGAAGGTACATGATTTCCCTTCGCACAACACTAGATGATGATTCAGGCACTTATGTGCCTCTGTAACTAGGTTACTAACTTGGTTCCAAACTGTCTTAAGTATTAGAAAACTTTTCCATACAAGTAAGATTATCCTCGCGTAAACATCTATTATTACTTGTGTTCACGCAATAGATGGAAACATATATTTTCGTGCATCAACTTAACATGATATCTGAAACTTAGCATTCAACATAACATAATCACAACATTTATAATAGTAGTAAAATAGTGCTAAACAGATGGAAAGTACACAGTAAGTTCAGAGCACTTCTCTTTATTGTTGATTTGGATTTTCAATATAGACTCTAACCACCCTACACACACAGCTGCAAGGGTTCGCACACTCAGCTATGGACTTCTACCCTAGGCCTCTGCGCACTCAGCTGCAAAGCCTTTTCCTCCACTAAGACTCTCACTCTTAGCTCTCAAAAACCTATTACATCAATGGCTCGTGACTACTAAACTCCTTATACTCTCTAAGACTCTCCCTTTTATGCAATCCCATGGTCCACGGATCAAGGGTGGATCTCCAAAACTGACACAACCTATCTAGACTAAGGTTGGAAAACCCTTTTCGACTTTATATATCTTCGCACTCTGCGACCACAAAATGTGAAGACTTTACATTCTTTATAAAAAATTTAGGCCTTTTTCCCCAAAACTTGGGTTTATAACCCGTATGAGACCTGTTCCCAACACCTTGATGAACTCTACCTTCAGATCAATAAATTTCTTTAGTCCAAATAGGAGCACTTCATATGCGACAGTATTATCTATACACTTAAACTCCAAATGACATGATAGGATATTCTTCTTATTACATGGGCCTATAAGTACGCAACCAGCTCCAAAGCCATCCTCCATCTTTGAAACATCAAAGTATAAAGTCCAAATATTATTAGCTACTAAATTGCTTCATATACTATTTTTACTATTACTATGTCTATCTATATTAGATGATTCATTTGCACCAACTAGAGAATAAGGAAGGAGCTACAATGGTGTATCTAGTGGGACAAACGATGGATGTGCTTCATAACACCCGTGACCAGTTTCCAAGAAACAATTTCCATAGATTAAATTGGTAATGGCAACAAGCTCATTATGGCCTTCAAGTGGTGTCACGGTGTATTTCATGTATGATTCACTTTCCACTTGAATCTGGTTATTTTTGCCTTTGTATGGAAGATTATAATTATGACCAATTTGTAGCAAAATAACCTTGTAATTTATTAGACCATTCTCTACTCAAGAGTACGCCATAGGATTTAGGTATGTCCACTGTAGGTTTTAACCCCATACAGAAATTACCTACATACAAATTCTAAAACAAAAAAAATAAACAATGCGAGAGCATAACACATAAAACACATAGACACAGAGATTTCCCCTGGATCCCAAAACCGGGACTACCAACTTGATTTTTCATTATGTTCCTTTCAATTTTACAATACATATTTATACATGCCTAAGCATCCAATACCATGGACTGAAAACCATCACGTCCAAAACTATGGACCGAAAACCATCGCATCCAAAAACCATGTGCAAAAAACATGCACAAAACTATAGATAGGTCCGCCCAACCTAATATAGGGTCCAAAACCAAAAAAAATTGGGGCGCTGCCCTAGACCCCATAGAATGGGGTTATTTGCACCCTTCAAACCCCCTATGACTCCCCCCACTATGCAATTGGTGCAACGAAGGGGGGGCTCCGCCACCCTTCTAACCCCCTAGTTAACTACATGGGCTAGTTGTGGAAAGAATATAACAACCTAACATTCTCCCACTTGTTGTTTTCTTTCCATAAAGGGCCACAAGAGATTTTAGTCATTTATCTAGCCCTGCAACACCCATTGTTTCTCTACACCAAGAGAACTTCTTAGAGCTCACAAATTTTTTCAATGCATCTGCAGTATTCTTCAAAGTGTCCACCTTTACCAGCAACACCTTTTTGTCTTCTATCATATCCCTCACAAAGTGATACTGAACATCAATGTGCTTTGTCTTTGAATGATATGAAGGGTTCTTTGACAACTTCAATTTTGTTGTCACAATTTATCCTTATAGCTCCCTGTACTAACCCCATACTTGAACACAATCTCTACAACCAAACTACTTCCTTTCTTTCATGAGTGGCTGCCATGTATTCTACCTCTGTAGTTGATATCGCCACTACAGATTGTTTCTTACGCATCCAACTAACTGCACCTCCAAATAGGTTAAACACATACCCACTTGTAGATCTTCTCTGATCCAGATCTCCAACCCAGTCTACATCAACAAATCCATGAATATCCAACACTCTGTCTAATCCTAGTCTTCCTTGGTAGCACAAACCATAATCGCTAGTGCCATGCAAATACCTGAAACCTGCTTCACTGTTATCCAGTGCTCCTTCCATGGTTTTGACATAAATGTTCTCTATACTCCCACTCTATGTGCAATTTTTGGTCTAGTACAGACCATCACATACATCAGGCTACCAACTACACTTGCATATGGAACACGGGACATGTCCTCTTCCTCTTCTTGTGCCTTGGGACACTATTCAGCAGATAACTTTACACCTACAAGAATAGGAACCTTTTCCAGTTTACTATCCTACATATTAAACCTCTATAATATTGTCTCGACATACTTCTTCTCATTTAACCATAGCTTCCTCTTTGTCCAATCTCTTTTAATTTCCATGCCCAAAATATAGTTTGCAGCACCAAGGACTTTCATGTCGAATTTGGAGGACAAATGGGTCTTCAAATCCTAGATAATTTCTTTGTCATTTCCAACCAGCAACATATCATCCACATACAAGACCAAATAAATAACATGGTCACCAATTAATTTAAAATATACACAGTGATCTGGTTTGCTTCTGGTAAAGCCAAGTCCCCGTATAAATGTATCAAATTTCTGATACCACATCCTTGGTGATTGTTTTAAGCCATACAGAGACTTCCTTAACTTTCATACCAGTTCTTTCTTACCCTTCACTGCAAATCCTTCAGGTTGCTTCATGTAGATCTCCTCTTGCAGATCCTTGTGAAGAAATGTTTTCTTCACATCAATCTATTCTACCTCAAAATCAAAAGTAGCAGCAATAGATAAAAGTAATCTAATAGAAGTTACCTTAGCAACAGGAGAAAAAATATCACCAAAATCAATTGCTGGCACTTGGGAATAACCTTTTGCTGCCAACTGAGCTTTTTTATTTCTCCACCTTTCCTTCTGCATTTATCTTCTTCTTGAACACCCATTTGCTGCCAATGGGTTTCCTTCCAGCCGACAACTCCACTAGATCCCAAACCTCATTTTTGTGCAAAGATGCCATTTCATCAACCATGGCCTCTTTCCATAGTTTTCCATCCTCTGAATCTACTACTTCCTTCATAGTTCTGGGAACATCATCAGTAATAGATAAAGAAAATTTTGAATAGAAAGTAGATGGACTATACCTTTTTGGTTGCCTTCTTTCTCGAACTCATCTTCTCACACCCAGAGTTTGTGGCTCTTCATCTCCTGATTCCTCCTCTGCTGTAGAGTCTGATTCTTCCTCCTTTAGCTCAAACTCTATCTTCTCAGGTTCCTTTGGTTGGACTTCATGTTTAATAACATCTTTCACCTCTCTTAACAACACATCTCAGCTGTACACAACCTTCCTTGTTACTAGTTTCCAAAGTTTATAACCCTTTAAACCATCCTTATACCCAATAAAGATGCACTTTCAGATGTACTATCCAACTTGGTTCATTTCTTCTTTAGAACATGTACATATGCATCACATCCAAATACCCTCAAATTTGAAAGAGAGGATTTCTTACCAATCCATACCTCTTGTGGAGTCTTATCCTCCAACACTGATGAAGTTGATCTATTAACCAGCTAACATGTTGTATCCACCACCTCTGCCCAGAATCCCTATCCTAACCTGACACCATTGAGCATGCTTCTTGCCCTTTCCATCAACATCTCGTTCATTTTTTTTTAAACTCCATTTTGCTAAGGTGTATATGGAGTAGTTTTCTGCTATGCTATACCACACTTCTTACAGAATTCTTCAAATTCCTCACTGCAAAACTCTCCATCGTTATATGTCCTCAACAACTTTATCTTATTTTCTATCTGATTTTCCACCAGAGCCTTCAATTCTTTAAACCTGTCAAACACTTTAGTTTTCTTCTTAAGGAAATATATCCATGTATTCCTTGAGAAGTCATCTATAAATGATACATAGTACAAAAACTTACCCAAGGATGGAACCTTCACAAGTCCAAATACATCACTGTGCACAAGCTCTAATATTTGTTTCGCCCTTTTACCACCAGAGGGGAAACTCACCCAATTCTGCTTCCCACATACACAATTTTCACAGAAATCAAAATCCATAGAAATATTACTCATACCTTCTACCATACCTTTACCATGAAGTATTCGAAGGCCCTTCTCTCTAATATGTCCAAGCCTTTGATGCCACAGCATGGTCTTCTCTCCAAAGACCACTAATTTTTCTACTACACTTTCAGGAACCACAGAATTGTTGCACCCATCAACAACAGTGCTACCTTGCATCTTGTACAAAGTTCCAATTCGAACTACCTGCATCAATACTAGTGCCCCCCGAACCATCTTGTAAGTATCCTTCTCTAACATTGTTTTTACACTTGCATCATCCAGCTTGCTTATAGAAATTAGATTTTTGGCTAATGCAGGAATATGCAGAACACCTAGAAGTGTTCTAACCCTTCCCCCTTGCAACTTCAACTTTACTTTTCTGTGACCAACGATTCTAGCCTTCCTATCATCCCCTAAGAAGACATCACCACCATCATATTTCTCATACTCGTAGAACCACTTTCTATGGGGAGTGATGTGAAAGGATGCACCTAAGTCAATCAACCATGCCTCATGATCTACATGTGTACTTGAAGAAGCCAAGTACATATCCCCACCTTCATCTAAGGTGGTTTTCGCCTCTGCGGAAGGAGCATCATCAGATCAATTTCCTTTATCAGGAGCTTTAGATTTACAGTCCCTTTTGTAGTGCCCTTCCTTTCCGCATTTCCAGCACACCACCTTTACAGGTTTTCCTGGAGATTTAGATCTCCCTCTAGATTTAGACTTCCCACTCGATGACTTATTTTTGTTTATGTTCTGAGACTGTCCTCGTATAGACAAGGAATCACCTTTCTGGATCTCCATATTTTTCCGTCTCATTTCCTCCATCAGCAAGGATGACACTATTTCATCAAACTGCAAGGCAATTGCATTGCTACCTATTGCAATAACCAGACTATCCCACGAATCTAGTAGAGAACACAACAAACTGATGCACTTATATTCATATGAAATTTTAATATCAATAGATGATAACTGACTTACCATAGTATTAGAAGCGTTTAGATTCTCTGTCACCGAGTCTCCATCTTTCATCTTCAGGTTATACAACTTTTTTTGTAGGAACAATCTATTCACCAGAGACTTAGATTGGTATAAAGTCCCTAACTTTTCCCACAAAGCCTTCATCGTAGCTTCCCTGATACATTCAGCAATACTGAATCTGAGACACACAATTGTATTGTGCTCTTTCCTTCCAATCCAACTTCTTCCATTCTTCATCGGACACTCCCATTGGTTTAGTACTTGGATCTACTGCGATCCACTGATCTTTATCCACCAATAGATCCTCCATCTTGAGTTTCCATAACTCAAAACTCTGACCATTAAATTTCTCAATCTCTATCTTTCCACTGCTTGCCATCTTCTTTCACCACTAGAATCGATCCCACAGATCTCCCACTGAACAGGGTCTACACAAGCTCGAGCGAAGGCCCTAGCAACAAGGCATCCCCTTGAAGCCAAAACAGCTATGATACCAATTTGGTTTCACCTTGTATAGAAATTACCTTCATACAAATTTTAAAACACAGAAAATAAACAATGTGAGAGCATAACACATAAAACACATATACACATATTTTCCCCTGGATCCCAAAACTGGGACTACCAGCTTGATTTTTCATTATGTTCCTTTAAATGTTACAATACATATTTATACATGCCAAAGCATCCAATACCTTGGACCGAAAACCATCGCGTCCAAAACCATGGACCGAAAACCATCGTGTCCAAAAACCATGTGCAAAAAAGTATAGGTAGGTCCGCCCAACCTAATATAGGGTCCAAAACCAAAATTTTCTGGGGTGCTGCCCCAGACCCCATAGAGTGGGGTTACCTACACCCCTCAAACCCTTGTGACTCCCCCTACTATGCAATCGGTGCAACGAAGGGGGGGCTTCGCCCTCCTTCTAACCCCCCAGTTAACTATGTGGGCTAGTCGTGGAAAGAATATAACACAACCCAACATCCACAATTACAATATCTATACACTGACAAAATCAGTGATTAGACAATGATCGAATAATAATGTTTTCAAGTTCACCAATAGCTTGGACAAGGGATCTGTCCAGCTGAATGATTTGTGCATTGATTTTGTCCCATTTAGCATTTATTTTCTTAGCAACAGATAATGGCATTACATTCACAAATTTGCTAGAATCGATTAAGTAATTATGAACATTGTAATTGAAAATTTCAAAAGTTAGCAAAACTGGAGGGATAAGAGTGTTAGCTTCTAGTTTTACAACATTAACCACAGATTCAAAGGAAACAAAAGAGTTATTAGACACCTTATGAGAGGTATAATATTTGTCGCCTGGCGAAGGTTGTGAAAAGGCTTGGACAAGTAGTTCACATTGGCCTACTATATTCACAAGATCAAAGATAGAAATATTGGCTCTCTATTTAAATATTCAACTATGTTATAATCAATTGTTTCACTTTTAGAAGGCGGTGTTGAAGTGCCTGGGGGAGTAGCTTTGTTTGACACTTCTGGAGTGATGGACTTATTTTTTACTAGAGGAAGCATTCTTAGAATCAATTTCATTTCCAAACTTATTTTGTGTATTCTGAGCAGGATTGACTAGTGGTGATATTCATATTAATAGTTTATCCTTCAATTTCTATCTCATCACCTCCTATTCAGAAATGGGCCCTTGGATCCTCAATTTATATCGACCATTTTATTTCTCTAATGGGGGGGGGGGGGGGGCTTGCTTTGAGGTGATGCTTCAACACTCTTCTTGTCAATAGTGAGGATACAATCAAAAGCTTTGGCTACATGTTCAATATTCATGCTTTCTTCAACCACTATAGGTCCTTATGTTTCTTTTGTTGCTTATAATTCTCATCTTCTAGTAAGGTATCCAAAATGTGTGTGGTCAGAGCATTCATGTTGTGGTTCCACTATGGGCATGTTTTCTTTGAATGATATTCTTGGTTGAAAGAGAAATAGTCATCCATGCCCATACTTTCAATATTCAACACAACATTTGAACTCTAAGTAGATTTAGTGGGTTGATTTTATTATTATTATTATTATTATTCCTTCATAATGGAAAAGACTTGGGGTGCTTTCTACTAGTAGAAGTCTTGCTTTACCTTCTATTTAATTCTAAAACTTCATTGGTAAGTTATTTTAATTTTATGTTCAGGCTTTGAATATATGATGAATCCTTTCCTTAGCCTTACTTGAAGATGTTTGAGACTTCCTGCTAGTTTTCTTAGAGTATTTAGATTCATCATCATCAATAATAACTCCAATAGCACACAAGTCTTTCTACATGGAAATTTCTTATGCAAATTTTATAGCAATGTCTCCTTTGTGGATCTTTTAATGAAAGAGGAAATGTTTGTCAGAAAGGAAGTTATATAATAGTCAATAGTGATTTAATCATAAGGTTGTGTTCCTAGGGGAAACTTTTTCAATATGATTTTGAACTTTTTATTGAAGTCTTTTAGTTTCTTCTTTTCCCCCACCTTATTATTCCTGAGCTATTTCAATAACATGGTGGGAGTATTTTCATCTGTGAACTTCTCCAAAAACAATTTCTTAAACTTCCTCCATCCATGGACTGAATTGATAGGTGAACTATGATACCATGCTACTACTCTACCTTCCAATGTAAAAGGAAAAATTCTGCAAGAAAAATCATCATACCTACCTCTAACATCCACAAATTCAATATAATGGATGATGAGAAGAAGGCGAAAACCCTAGCGGAGCTCTGATGGTCTATGAAAATGGAGGTTCTAAGGTAGTGTTGCACTACACCTGACAGTCTAGGCTAACCTCCATAGCTCGCCTGACTCCGTCCTACTTGCCTCCTACCTGCAGGATCCCTGGTGTTCCGTTATTGTGGTCATTCCACATTCCACGTAGACCATAACCTCCACTGACTTGCTCCCTTTCAATTAGCCATGGATTTGGACACCGTTTATTATTCTTAGGACCTTAATCCCCATGAGGAAATATGGACTCACCATCGCACCGTGTCGGGTTCTAGTTTTTTTGGCTCATCCCTATGCCCTCTGTCTACTCCAAACATTGCACTGGACCGATCTAGGCCATCTGTAACCCACCCACTGCCCTTTGAAAACCTTGAATATGCCTCTAACTTGGACTTCCCTTCACTCTCCCCAACTACCTTGAACCTCCTCGGCACCTGCCTGCAAACCATCCCTTACTTTCAACTCACTGCTTCCCCTCCTACCACATATCTCTGCCCCGTCCAGCAACCCTTCCTTCTCAGGCGTCCCTCCACCTAGGGTTGCTACCCACCCATTCCCTGCATAGGCCAGAAATTCCATTAATCCTAGTGGCCCTACACCTAGCACCCCCATCCGTTCTGCCTGCATCAGCACCCTAGTCCCAAACCCTAAATCTACTCCTTCCATGCCACAAATGGTTAACCAAGGCATCAAGGGATTACCCGACGGCTCACAGGTTGGACAAAGTTAAGAAAGGGGGTGTTTGAAGGTCATCGAAAGGGATATCAACCTCTCCTTGGGGGAAGACCTCTCAATGGGGGAAGTAGCTAATATGGCCAAGAAGGTCCTGGTGGGCTGAGTTCAAGGGCAGAGTTACACTGTGGAGAGACTATGTCTCTAGACCTTGGAGATTTGGGGCACTTTACTCAAAGAAATTCTCACCATTTAGGTGCTCACGCAAGGGTGTTTCACCCTTAGATTTCACAAGGAAGAGTATACAGACTGGATACTTTCAAGGTTTTGGCATATTGAATTAGCCCTGGTACTGCTGAATGTTGGGTTGCGTTATATTCTTTCCACGACTAGCCCACATAGTTAACCGGGGGGCTAGAAGGGGGGTGGAGCCCCCATTTGTTGTGTTGATTGCATAATGAGGGGATTCAAAGGGGGTTTGAGGGGTGCAAGTAACCCCACTCTATGGGGTCTGGGGCAGCGCACTGGAAAAATTTGTATTTGGACCTTATATTAGGTTGGGTGGACCTACCTATGGTTTTGCACATGATTTTCGCACATGGTTTTGGACATGATGGTTTTTGGTCCATGGTTTTGGATGTGATGGTTTTCAATCCATGGTATTGGATGCTTTGGCATGTATAAATGTGTGTTGTAACATTGAAAGGAATATAATGAAAAAACAAGTTGGTAGTCCCAGTTTTGGGATCCAGGGGAAAATATTTGTGTATATGTATTTTATGTATTATGATCTTGCATTGTTTATTTTACGTGTTTTAGAATTCGTATACAGGTAATTTTTGTTCGGGGTTAAAACCTACATTTGGTATCGGAGTTGTTTTTGGCTTCAAGGGGATGCCTTTGTTGCTGAGGGGTTTCGCTCGAGTTTGCGGTAGACCCTGTGCAATGGGAGATCTGCAAGATCGATTCTAGTGGTGAAAGAAGATGGCAAGCAGTGGAAATATAGAGATCGAGAAATTTAATGGTCAGAGTTTTGAGTTGTGGAAACTCAAGATGGAGGATCTGTTTGTGGATAAAGATCAGTGGATCGCAATAGATCCAGGTACTAAACCAACAGGAGTGTCCGATGAAGAATGGAAGAAGTTGGATCAGAAGGAAAAGAGAACAATGCGATTGTGTGTCTCATATTCAGTATTGTTGAATGCATCATGGGGAAGCTATGGCGAAGGCTTTGTGGGGCAAGTTAGGGACTTTATACCAATGTAAGCCTCTAGTGAATAAATTGTTCCTACGAAAAAATTTGTATAACCTGAGGATGAAAGATGGAGACTTGGTGACAGAGCATCTAAACGCATTTAGTACTATGGAAAGTTAATTATCGTTTGTTGATATTAACATTTTAGATGAAGATAAGTGCATCAGTTTGTTGTGTTCTCTACCAAATTCATGGGATAGTCTAGCGATTGCAATAGGTAGCAATACAATTTCCTTGTAGTTTGATGAAATAGTCTCATCCTTGCTAACGGAGGAGATGAGACAGAAAAATATGGAGAGCCAGAATGGTGATGCCTTGTCTATACGAAGACAGTCCTAGAACAAAAAAAAAATAAGTCATCGAGTGGGAGATATAAATCTAGAGGGAGACCTAAATCTCCAAGAAAACATGTAAAGGTGGTGTGTTGTAAATGCGGAAAGGGAGGGCACTACAAAAGGGACTATAAATCTAAAGCTCCTGATAAAGGAAAAGGATCTGATGATGTTCCTTGTGTAGAGGTGAAAACCACCTCAAATGAAGGTGGAGATATGTACTTGGTTTCTTCAAGTACACATGTAGATCTTGAGGCATGGTTGATTGACTCAGGTGCATCCTTTCACTTCACTCCCCATAGAGAACGGTTCTACAAGTATGAGAAATATGATGGTGGTGATGTCTTCTTGGGGGATGACATAAAGGCTGGAATCATTGGTCGTGGAAAAGTAAAGTTGAATTTGCAAGCTGGAAGGGTTAGAACACTTCCTGGTGTTCTGCATATTCCTACATTAGCCAGAAATCTGATTTCTGTAAGCAAGTTGGATGATGCAGGTGTAAAAACAGTGTTTGAGAAATATACCTACAAGATAGTTCAGGGGGGAACTAATATTGATGCGGGGATTTCGAATTGGAACTTTGTACAAGTTGCAAGGTAGCACTATTGTTGATGGGTGCAACAATTATGTGGTTCCTGAAAGTGGAGTAGAAAATCTAGTGGTCTCTGGAGAGAAGACCATGTTGTGGCATCAAAGGCTTGGACATATTGGAGAG
>APFE030427991.1:26452-36645 GCA_000404065.3 Pinus taeda
TACTTTTATCAACCCGATAGTTCGTAACAAACTTGGAAGCGACGGTGCTATATGCACAAGTACTAGCTCTTGCCGCAGGCTGTCACTGGATCAGCTGGCACAAGTCCACTAGGAGCTTAAGCTAACTTCTATGAGCTTTTAGAAGAAGCTTTTAACTGTGATGGATGAAAGCTAACTCAAAGGAAGCTAATCTACTTGCAGAAAGAAGCTGAAAGTTGAAAGGAAATGCAAACCCTAGCAAACCCTAGTTTTACCAACTAACCCTACTAGTGCAAGAAAAAGGATGAAAGCTATAGAAATGAATGCCATTGACTCTTGAGAAGGTAAAGTGCATGTGTCTAAGCTACTTCTGAAGTGAAATCTAAAAAGGAACATCTTTTTGTATTTTTGAGTAATCTTGTCGAATTATTATGCATGCGCTTTAACTGTTTTTGACTGTGCAGAGGTTGATTGATGAAAGGAAATGGAGTGGGTGCTTGTAGGAGATTGGAAGGTGAGAAGAGGGCCTAAGGGGTCCCTAGCACCCTTCTAGAGAGTTTCACAGTGTTCAGATCTCGAAAAGCCGTTCTCGTGAACTTCTACAGGAAGTCTGCAGGGGTTATACAGGATGTTCTATAGGATGTTCCAAAAGGGGATTTTGGAGGGTTGATGGTGGAAGAAAGGTGGAAAAGTGGAGATGGAGGTTGGATGAGGGTGTGAAGAGGTCTAGGACCTAGTGAATGAAGCTGAGGAGCGATTAAGGTGGTTGGATTTGGTTCAAGGACGGAAGGAGCAAGGTTGCACAAAGGTATGGGAATTAGGTCAAGTTGGAAAAGGGTGGAAAATGAAGGGGAGGAATCTGATTTAGGGGGTTGGAGCAGGTTTTCTGATGGAGGAAGGGTAGGCAGGAAGGTATCGCAGGTGTTTTGCACACTATTTTCCAAAACTAACCAAACAAAGACTATGCAAACCAAAGCTCTAGCTATTTTGACCTAATTTGACCTAAAAACTACCAACCATGATGAACATAAATTTATTGGTAGAAAATCGTGTAAGATAACTATGAAAACTAAGAAAGAACAAATCTAAGCATGTAAGCACAATTGGTACCAACTTTTGCAACTAAGAATCTAACACTAGCAATTGCATGAAGAAGCAAGAATAGTGTTTTTGTGGCAGCAAGGACGCCTTGGTCTCAGCTCATGGTCCCAAGGAGGGAGAGGTGAGATCAAGGGTTGTTTGATGGCATTTTAAAAAGATATTTTCTGTTACCAACCTATCAAATCAATCTGAAACATGGAAAGTTATTTCAATCATCAAAAATGGCCTAGGTAACCAAGCAAGATTTTAATCTACTAGCAGAAATTATTCTATGAATACAGCAAAAAAATATAACAGTACACAGAGGAGGTCCTAGCACTTGGGTTGGGCCCAACCCCAAGAGCTACAGGCTCCTAAGAAGAAGCTCAGAGCTGATGCAAAGTAAAATTGATCTCCATTACTCAGAAAACAACCATGTCACAAAAATGTTTACAGCAAAAGCTCCAAAATGAGCTAAAAGGCAGAGCAGCACTAAAGTGCGAAATACAAAATGTTCCAAAAAGTAAACTACGAAGGCTGGAAGCCTTCCTACTTATGCACTATGAGGACCTACAATATCCCTCCTTAACTCAAGGGCTTGGCTGCTCAAACTGCAAGTAATCAGCCAATTTACAAAAACTGCTTGGCTGCCCTTGGGAATCATCTTTGGTGGGCTGCTGAACTTCGAGCTGATGGTGGAGAACTCAAGGAAGGGGCCATTTAGTGCAGGAGACACCCTTCCTACAAATCCTCAGCCTTTTTCCCTCGTATTTGGCTATCAACTGGCTCATAAATGCTTGACCTTGGTCCAAAAGTTGTCCAAAAATCTGCAATAAGCACGTATTAGACTTCCTGGTCAAGTGACTATTCTCATTCATTCAATTAACATAAATATACTCAAAAGCATGCATAAACTGTGAAGAATGGTGGATTAATCAAGAATAATAGGAAGAATGAGCCCAATAAGTTACCCATTTTTTGGGCTCATCATCACCCCCTACTAAATGGGTTGTTCATCCTCTGAGCAACTAATCCATCTCATCATCTTTGATTGATTTGACTGCCTCTCTAACATCCTAGGCTTTTGAGGTGATGTTCTCTTCTTGGTAATGAAACCTTGCTTTTCTCTCTACTTCCTCCCACTGCCTATGCTCCTCTTCTTCTTTGACCCCTTCCAACAGTCCTAAAAGCAAGGGAGTATTAAACTTTAGGCTGATCCAGTTGGCCTACAAAATTTGCATTGACTGTTTGTAGAGTGGTACTCTTGCCAAGGCCTCCCTCATCCTTGTTGGGGAGTGGTATTCTCTTATTTTCAGATAGTGGGATAGTGTGTTTCACCTCCTTGTGTAAGCATGAATGCAGTTATCCCCCAACAATCTTTCCATGTCCTCAAAGTGAGCAAGGGCCTAAGCTTGTCTTTCAATGTAATTTGGTAGAACCTGAGGGTTGTTGGCCAGGTACTGATGGGCATATATTAAAGCTGATGTATCCTTTGGTTCTAACCTGATCATGAGTTGTCCACTTAGCTCCTTGTTCATTATATTCTGAATCTCTGCTGCCCTCTTTTCCTCATGATTTAACCAAGAGGCCATGGCCATAAGTTGCACATCTCCCAATGCAGCATTGGGGTCCCACAGATTCATGTTTGGAAGGGCCAAGTTGTGTAAATAGAATTTTGATAACTTGGCCTTATCTTCTGCTAAGCTACTATCACACAAAGCCATGAATTGATGTAATTTTGAAATGGAATGGTGCCCCTTTGGGCCAAGGTGTTAATTTGGAATTGCAACCATTGATCTTTAATATATAAGGAATATGACTTGGTAGGTTGCCTACATTGTAAGGCTTCTACTGCCCAGCTGGCCATGCAGGCTAGTTGGGCTTCTTTCTCTTGTACCTGTTGCTTTAGAAACTGTATTTCCTCTGCTGCTTGTGACTCCTTCTCCTGTAGCTATTTTGTTAGCGGCTCAACCTCAGCCTGTAGACTTCACTCTCTCTGTTGTTCATCATATGTTTCCTTGTCTACTAGAGGCCTTTCTTGTTGTTGTTGTTCTCCCAAAATGGAGGGCCTATCTTCCCTATGACTTCCCCGTAGCTGTAGCTGTTGTTTCAGCAGCTCATTCTCTTCCTATAGTTTGGCCCTTTGACTTCTTTCCACATGCCTTACCATGTCCAATTCTTTTCTTTATTCCTTGAGTTGTTCTTCCAAGTGGCCTATGTTTTCCACACCCTTGGACTTGACAATCCTCATCTAAGTGTGAGTCCTAACCCTTTCTTCTTCTAGTGCAAAGAAAAGTGGCACCGCACATTTCTGGGGAATTATCTCCCCAACTTCTAACAGGTTGTAGTATGAGCCCAAGCTAGGTTGAGGGCTTGGTTCCAGTATGTTTTTCATATTTTCTTCTTCCTATGATGGTTTGGCCGCCTTTTCCTCCAGTTCCTCAATATCCCTTAACTTAGCTATAGTTTCCTGAAGAGATGCCTCAGCTTCCTATAGAGTTGTCTTTGAGTCCATCAGCCTAATTCTCTCTCTCCAGGTGGAGGTTTTTGGGCTTCCTCGTTCATAGGTGATGGATATCTTTGTAGGAGACTCTTCTTTTGGTTTAGGTGTTGTGTCCTCAATGACAATTGGCGCCTTTGATTGAGGCTGGGGTTTGCCCACTTTGATCCGTGTGCTCCTCCTAGCTTTAAAGTACATGGAGGTTTGCCTTTTTCTCTTCCCTTTTTGTTTTGGCGGTGTGCTTAAGGTAGCAAGCACAACTGCTACCTCCCTTGCCAATATCTTAGGCAATTTCTCCTCTTGCTATTCTTTTTCCCTGCTTCTTGTAGAAATCCCTGTGTCAATTGTTTATGTCTGTGTTGCTGCTATTTCAGGATGTGTCTTTTCCTTTTGTTTTTGTGTGCCTGCTTTGGCTATGACAGCCTTCATTTGGACTTTTTCAGCCCTCTCTGCTCTACTCTGCATTCTCTTTTTCCTTGGTGTTTGTGCTGTTGTTCCTTCCTCTATTTTAGGCTCAAGAATCCGGCCCATTTCTCCTTTTTCTTTCTATTCTTGTTGTGCTTGAATGTCCTGTGTTCCTTCACCATTAGTTTTCTCACCTTCTTCAGTGTGTTCTCCCTCCTCACTGCTAGATGGGGTGATGTTTTCCGCCAAGATTCTAATACTGTCATCCCTAGACATGTTTCGAAAGATTTCCCAAGATATGGGGATAGTGTAGGTGTGCAAGGTATCTTCCACCAATAGTTTGATGAGCCCATGATGGGCCAACTGATTTGGGATCCCTTCATTTAATTGTGTACCACATTCAGTTAGCGACTGAAGAAGAAAATAAGGAATGCTCGGTTTCTTGGCTGGAGGTAACTCAATCCCATGTCTTAGTTCACACAGCAACCTGAAATGATAACCATAGATGATGCTAAACCTCCCTTCACATGTAATGTACTTCATAATTTGGAAACTGACTTCACTCCAGAGAGAAGGCAAGTTGGTTCTCCTAACCCCGTTTTTGTCTTCTACAGGATGCTCCTCGAGTAGAAAGAATATTTTCTTGGTATCTTGGCCCAATGACCTCTCTTCTTTACTCCAAGGGAGCCCTAATGGTAGACCAGTAACTCGACTGATGAGCTCAGGGGTAAGTTCTAGGTTCAAACCCATAAAACTAATTGTGGCATGTGTCTTTGATTGAGGTCTCAGGGACATTAAAAATTCCTCAGTTATCTCCTTGTCATGACCCTGAATTTTGTCAAAGAAGGATATCCAATTGGCTCAGGTGAAAAGGTATACCACCTCAGGATGCTCGTGCAATTTGCTAGAGTCCGAGGGTTCTTTCCTTATGAATCCTCCTAGCATGGTGAGAGTGCTCTTTGTATGTTTTAATCAGAAAAATAAATTTTGTTTATGGTTTCCCTTGACCCAAGAAGGAATTTCTTGAGTGTCCAATATCAACTAGCAACATTCCCTGGTTTTAAGACTGTTGTCACCCATAACTCGGCTGTCTATTTATGAAAGGAAGAATTTTGTTTCTACAGATAGAGCACAGGGATCAAGTTTTCTTCTCAGCACATTAACAGATATGCAAATTCAAAAAAATTTCACACAAAGGTTGGCCTCCACAACTGCATATATCTTCCCTACAAGAGAATTTTAAAAAGGAAACATGGAGGAGAATTTTGATGCAGAAAAACTGGGGCACTTAGTGCAATACACAGGCAAACGTTTTACTTCAAATACACAGGCAGATTTTTCTCTGATTTTCCAATATGATGCCGTTCAATTCACCGCCTTGCACAAACACATCATGCATAGAAGATTTTTTTGAGCCTACCTCGTTTGGAGCTCCAAATTCGACGAGAAATCCCAGGTTTTCCCGCTCCGAAGAGCTATGCAGTCTTTCATGTAGAAGACCCCCCGGTTCCTGTAGAATGTCACTGTGCCTCTGAGCAAGCCTGATATGCGGGAGATTTTTGAAAACAAGCAGAAAAACTGGTGGAGGACGACTGATTAACAGTTTTTGGAAGCGGAGGATGCTTACTCCAGTTGAGGACATTGCAAGTGCAAAATGAACAGAAGGTGGTGTAAGTTTCAGCCGGGCATATTTTAACTGTGGCATGATTCGTGGTGAGGAGATGAGGTGGCCGGACCAGACCGTTGATCCGACATCACGGCCATAATTTCTTTGTGTGTTTCTGAACGCCATTACCTCCCCTCTGCCTTAATCTGCCGCCACCACTACCAATCCCGACGATTTCTCCCTGAATGGACACTCCCCATGTCTTGGTTTCACATGTCGTCGGCAATTTTGAATGTAACGGGGCTCGTTTGGATCCCATGAGGCTATGTAACTGGCCAAGGGTGGCCAGTTGACTGGCCACCGATTCCATTCAATCCGAACTATTTCCATAGGCATGCAGCTTTTAAAATATAGTTTATGAAATTGACGAATGAGTTTAGGCACTTACTTGTGTGGTCACGGCCTCATTATGCAGACTTCAGGTCTTTGAACCACTCTTTCATTTGTTGTTGCTTCATGCACGGGTTTTGGAACCCATCCCTTCATTCATTGATGATGCATGCATGTGTTTTGGAATGCATTCCATTGTTTTTTGTCGCTGCATGCACACTGGACGCTTGGCTTCGCCTGCTGCTGGTATTCTCATGTTCAGGATGAGCCCTTTGCATGTCTCCTTTGTCGTTTTTCGCTGTCCCTGTCTCCAGAGTATGTCTTCCAAAAGGATCAGCTGCTACAAGATTCCTGTAGGATGTTCTGTTGCTGCTTCTCCTCCTGGAATGCAAGCTAAATTGAGCAGGGCTATACTGCAGACGAGGGGTTCAACTGATGAGGAGTCCAGATGGAGATTGACAGGTATGGTGAGCTAGATACTACTGCTTGATATGTCACTAAAATTTCTTACTGGTAGTATGAAGAAAACAGGGTTTTTTGTGTGACTGTGTAGGAACAAATAACAGGATGAGTGCAACAGAGGTCTAAAAAGATGAAAAAGGGTGACATATGGTGATGGACGGAAACATGGGTGTTTGCAGGCCTAGAAGGCAAATTCCCAACCTTTAGATTCTCTCCTGAGATCAATTTTGGCATGTCTGTAGGTTCTACAGGATCTTCCTGTAGAAGACATAGAACTTTCCTGTAGAAGACACAAAACTTCCTATAGAAGGCATAGAACTTCCTATATAAGGTGAAATCTTAACCCGAATGTGATCAAATCTTAGGAAAGGGGAGTGGTCATGGAGGAATTGTTTGTGAGGGATGCTCGTAGCCTGGTGTTGACCTCTGTCCTTATTTTGGGCGATCCTCCTAACCTGCAATGTCTTCCCTGCAACCTACAATTATTCAATAGAGATTAGTTATAGTTCTTTTTTTTTTCAAGAGACAGCTAGGGCGCCTCCAGGAGGTTTTCACCCTCACTGTCTGCCCCGGGCGCCTCTAAGAGGTTTTCACCTAAGGATCTTTTTATTCTTTTTCTATTTTTTCTTTTTTCTTTTTCTTCTTTCTTTTTTCTCTCTTTTTTTGTTCTTGTTTTTTTTAATGATCAAGGTGTGGGTGGAGTAGAGACAGGGCCTGCTCCACTAGTAGCACTGATTTGTCCAGCGTTTTAATGAACTCCTACTTAGAAAGGGGCTTCCTGTAGATTTTCAATCGATGCCCATTAACGAGCATGGGGATGGCTTCTTCATCAATGGTCCTGATAAGGACTGAACCATTGTCGTTGCATTTCTCCACTGTATATGGTCCCAGCCACCTTGTCCTCAGCTTCCCTTTAAAATCCTTGTATCTCAAGTCATATAACAGTGCCCAATCTCTTGGCTGAAATTGCTTTTCGTTAAGGTGTTGGTCATGCCATATATTTCTCTGGAGTTGGACCACTTCTGAGTGGAGGAGGGCTTGCATTCTCTGTTCATCCAATCCATTCACCTGTAGTAATCTTTCCTGTTGTGCATGGCTGAGGTCTAGGTCTAGCTGAGTTGCCAACCTCAATGTGTTGTACTCAAATTCTATAGACAGCAAAGCCTTCTTCCCATAGACCAGCTCATAAGGTGTGAAACCTGTTGTAGTTTTCCAAGTGGTGTTGTAGGCCCAGGTGGCCTCAACCAAGTGATCTGCCCAATCTTTTCTGTTGTTGCCCACCACTTTAGTCAAAATCTCTTCCAAATCCCTATTAGTGACTTCCACCTGCCCATTTTCTTGCGGATGATAAGGGGTGGAAGTTCTGTGCTTAATCTTGTGATGAGAAAATAGGTCTTCAATCAGGTTAGAGGTGAACTGACTTCCTTGATCTGTGACTAATTCTCTTGGTAGCCAAACTTGTAGAAGATATTTTCCCTCAAAAACTCGGCCACTTTTTCTTCTGTCACTACCTTGATTGCCTTTGTCTCTTCCCACTTTGTCAGGTAGTCTGTGCACACAATGATGTAAGACTTTTGTTTTGAAGGAGGGTTGATAGAACCCACAAAGTTCATGCCCCACTTCTCAAATGGCTCGAAAGTCACTTGAGGTTGGAGGGGAATTTCATCCCTTGGAGTTAGTTTCCCCATCCTTTGACACTGGTCACATTGGCTAATGTATCTTCTGACATCTTGATGAAGAGTGGGCCAATAGTAGCCTGCCTGTAGAATTTTGAAGGCGATCATTTTTGCTGCAAAGTGACCTCCACACAGTCCATCATGACAGGTTAGGAGAATGTCAAAAACTTCCTACTCCCTAACATAATGCCTCAAGATCTGATCTGGGCCGAGTTTAAACATGTCACCCCTAATCCAAGTGAAGGGGGCACTTTTCCTCACAATTTTTCTCTTCTCTTTTGAGGATAGGTGTGGACGGAATTGTGTTGAAACCAAGTAATTTTCTATATCAGCAAACCATGGAGAGAGTATTGAAATAGAAAATAGGTGTTCATCTGGCATTTGGTCATCTACCGTCCCTTCTTCACCTTCAGGAAAATCTAATCTAGACAGAAAATTAGCAACAACATTTTCCTTGCCTGGCTTGTCAACAATGGTCAGGTCAAATTGTTGCAATAACAGTAACCATCTAATTATACGAGCATTTACATCAGGTTTATTCATCAAATACCTAATCACAGCATGATCAGTGTGTACGAATGTTTGATAACCAGTGATGTAGTGTCTGAACTTTTTTAGGTAATGGACTACAGCTAGGAGCTCTCTTTTGGTCACAGTATAGTTTAATTCTGCCTTGGACAGGTTTTTGCTGACAAAGTATATGGCATATGGTAGCTTCTCTTCAACTTGTCCTAAGGCTGCCCTTATGGATTTGTTCGAGGCATCGGTGTGGATGTGGAAAGGTAGGGCCCAGTTTGGACCTCTCAAGATTGGGGCAGTTACTAGCTTATCTTTCAACTCATCTAGAGCCTCTTGACAATTGTCGGTCCATATAAACTAACTGTCTTTCCCCAAAAGACCAAACAATGGCAAGGCTAGCTTACTGAAATATTTAATGAATCTTCTATAATATCCTACTAAGCTTAGAAAACTCTGGACATCTCTTACCTTTTGAGGAGGCGGAACATTTTGGATGATAGCAATTTTGTTAGGATCCACCTATAATCCTTGCTCATAAATTGTATGACCTAGCACAATCCCTTCAGTCATCAGGAATTCACATTTTTAGGACTGGCGGACAGGTTCATTTCAATACACTTGGTTAAAACATTTCCCATGTTAGTCAATGCTTCTTGGAAGTTGGACCCATAAGGAGTAAAGTCATCCATATAGATTTCCACCGAATCATGAACCAGCTCAGCAAATATGCTCAGTACTACTCTCTGGAAAGTGGCAGGAGCATTGCATAGCCCAAAGGGAAGGACCTGGTAGGCAAAGGTACCCCATGGACAAGTGAAAGCGGTCTTATCTTGGCCTTCCAGGATGATTTGGATCTAATTATACCCGTTCAACCCATCTAGGAAAGAAAAGAACTTCTTCCCTGCCAACCCATCTAACACTTGATCTATGAAAGGCAAAGGGACATGGTCCTTCTTGGTGGCTTTGTTAAGTTCTCGATAATCTACACAGATTCTCCACTTCCCATTTTTCTTGGGCACAAGCACCAAAGTAGAAACCCATTCACTGTTAGAGATGGGGTAGATGAATCCTACATCTAGCAATTTTTGCAATTCCTCTTTAACAATGTCCTGTTGATGCCTCGAAAATCGCTGCAACAACATTGGGGAAACCACCCAGTCCGGACCTTAGTACAGCTCCTTTTCCGTTTGTGATAGTGGCTCTGACTGGGGGTAATGGGACCAGTTTCCCAGAAATAGATAAATGGGATGGGTGAATGATTTATAGATTATGTTAGCATTTGAGATTTCACCTAGGCTGAGATAGACAAACCTCAAAGCTACATCAAACCATTTCACCTCGTAGCTAGCCCTACGAGGTATGAGAAGGCTCTCTCCAAACTCGGTGGATTTTTCAATAGGATTAAGTTGACCAATTAGAAACACTGATTTTAGGCTAGTAAACTGATAAGGAGGGTTGATTTAAAGTTTTTTTGGTTTTTGGTGGCAATTGGAGGGAGTGAAATTCAGGGTGCGGGGATTGAGCTCAGTTTTTGCAGGTGGTTCTTTGGGGCAAGGTAGGAGTTTGTGCTGATGCC
>APFE030427999.1:0-10525 GCA_000404065.3 Pinus taeda
GGTTCAGATTTGGATCACCAACGGACGCGGCCCTCAAATAGCTCTGATACCATGTAGGAATTTACAGGGTAAGTTCCTCAGACAGAACACCAAAAGGACACCGCTCACAAACAGATCACAGTTCAATACACCAGTATTTTGACGTGGTTAAAACCCTCAGAGAGGGAAACAGTCCACGGCCTGCGCCAACGTGGCTACTACAGGCAATTTATTAATAAAAGAATGAAAATTTACATAAGCTTCTCTCAAGCACGGTTAACCTACAAATGACCCTCCATGCGCTTTAAATAGAATTCATGGACCAATCGGGTGTCAAGCCACGGATCAAGTGTCGGTAATACCGAGGAGAGAATGAACCGTCGGATCACTACATATCGGGACCGTCGGATTGTAAGTTACAAAATGTACAACGGTAAAGAAACACACTTTACCTAACTCTATACCTAACTCTATACTAGACCAAGTTGAACTTAACTATTCCTATGTGTCGGAATATCCTAACATAATTCTCAAGTTTTCCAAAATTTAATTGAGATTTTGACACTTAGGAGACTAAACTCTCGAAATCGAAATAATAATAATAATAATAATACAACATTAATTATTTCATTCTTGAAATTTACAAGCTACTAATTTAGATGTAGTTGTCAAGAAATGTTCAAAGTCCTTAAAGATTCACTATTAAGATTCAATTGTTAAGAAATACCTAATGATTTAGGGCATTGGGGTTGTAGAATGGTCAATCAATAAATAACTATGGCCTACTTTATAGAGATGAAGAATAGAACTACAACACGTAGTGCAAATTGTGTGGGTTAATAACAAAATTCATCCACATAGTTCCATAGGTATGTGGCTAAAACATTAGGACACAACACCAATACTTTAGTCGCCTAATCATTACACCACCCCATTCACACTAACATCCATAAAATGTGGGTAGAAACACTCTAAGATAGTTGCACTAGCAACCCAATTACATAATCATTACATTATGACCTAGTGGTACTAACATTAAATCACATAATGATGCATAACATTACATATATTTCAATAGTGAGTTATAGTTGGATATTACAACAATCACATATGATAAAGTGAGACCAAAAAGAAAGTTCAATAAAAAAATTGTCTTTATACCCTTTATCTCCTCTTCCACATCCTTTTATAGTATTATAACACAAAAACTAATGGGTGGGAATGCAAACTAATTTATTTTCCTTCATCCTTTTTCTTTGTAAGTTAATTTTTATTATCTTAAAATAATAAATTAAATCACTCCATCCATCATAGATCACCCAATAAAAGACAATACATTTACTATAGTTATGGTCTTAGAGCCTAGAATTTAGCATGGGGTTTACCTTCTTTTCCCTTATGGACATCAATCCATCACGAGGAATTCTTTGGAACAGATATAGATGAGACAATGACTACATTTATTTGAGAGAATTCCATTACCGAGAGTTCTGCAAGATTTGTTGTTTCCTTGTCACTATCCGAGTGATCTAAATTGTGGAAACATGTATGCCCACTCATTGACGAAGCCAAGATTATGGTTGAGTCCCGTTCAATTCCAGTTGAGGGGTGGACCCCCTCAATTAAGGGATGAGTTGCACCTACATGTGGTTGAGTTGATTCAGAAGGAGTGGATTGGTCGGTAGGAGTATTTTGTTGCTTCAAGTTGTCCTGCTTGTGAACTAAAGAATTCTTAAATCCTTTTGTATATTTTGGTTATTTACATCCACAATTCTTTTTCTTAAGATTTGGGTGGGCAGAGGGCCCTTGAGGAAAAGGGTGGGCACTTTGAAGATGATCGGGCTATTGACATTTCCTATAGTGGAAAACAATGTTCTCATAGTCCAGTGACTCTGAGTAAACTTTGTCCCTTAACTTGAGGAGGATTTTTATCAAGAATCCCTTTATTGAGATCTAGTTCCACACATATGCATGCAAATGTGACAATACTCTTGTCAAACCTTCAATGTCTATATTAATGAAGCAATTGATTAAGTATCCTACATTGGCTAAGATGTTCAGTTGTATCAAATGCATGGACATGTTCAGAAGCCTTATTTTAAATGGTGGGACCAATTCTGATGTGCCCATTCTCGAAGCATAGATGTTGTGGCCAAAATTAATTAAAACAAAAAATAATTTCCTGTTGTGCATAATATACAAGACTATCCACTTTAAGAGATGGAATGTCTACAACCTAATCGACAAAAAATGATGGTCCTAAGAGATATTTGGGGTTCTAAGGTGAAATCCTCGGCTTTAGGGCATTCTTAAAGGAATTGGACTGGGAAGAGGAGGACACATCCCCACCTTTGGCTCCACCTTGTAATATTGAGACTAGATAAACTAAGGTATCCTTGGATATGCCATATTCATTGAGTGATATGTGATCTTGAAGTTACCAACCTCCATGTAAGAGCTGAAAATAACCGACAAAGATCCATAATTAATCCTAAATTCTGGTTGCATGGGAAGATACAAGATATGTGGCCTTGACTTGCCGAAAGAAAGAATCCCTTGAGATTTTTCTAACAAAGACCTAAAAAATTCACCAGATTTGGGGTAATAACCTCATCATGGATGCAGGAAGAACCCTGCAGTAGAAGGTATTTCCCCTGATTTTCCAAATCTTATGGAGGTCATTATTTTTCAAATCCCTTAAGCAAAGCAATGCCCTCTAAAATTACAAATCCCGCCAACACTAGATTGCGTCCTAAATTAGAGAGGGGTTCTTTATCAACATTATTTTAAGACATAGGGTTTTGAGAGATGGTAAAGCCTTTTGGCATAAGAATTCTCACAATCTCAATATGCCATTTCTACATGTAAAAACTAGAGGTTGAAACCACTATAATCTGAGATGAGGGTTCCAAATCGATTTTCCCCTCAATCTAAGCTACCTCATTCGAGGGTTCATTTTAACAAACATAGTAGTAAGTATGTTTGTCCACAATGCCATCTGTTGAGATAGAACCTAAGAGGGTTCCCAACACACCATTGAACTGATCAATAAACCTTGTCATGAAACCTATTAAAGACCAGGGAATCTGTTGTCCTTTGAGATAACCTAAGGTCAATTAGTTATGCCAAAGAATTTATAATGTTTTGTTGTTTTGAGAGATTGGATGACCAGTGAACTATTTATAATAGGTGTTTTAAACTTAGACATATTTATGATAAAATGAAAGGTTGTTCTTTAACTGCACATGGTTAGTTTTATTTTAATATGACAAAGAAGTAGAGTATGGAGAGTTATAATTGGTTTTATATTCAAACTGAATATTTAACCCTTTAAAAGAAGAAAATAAGAAAAGAATTCTTTCATAATCAACAAAATATAATTAAACTATTATAGAGATCTACTGTAATTTATGTTTAAAGAGGAATTTACAATAACAAATAGTTATGTAAATTAATCTCTTATTTAAATTATAACGTCACAAAGGATTCAAAATGAAACTGATATTCAATTAAATTTTAAATTGGATGACTGCAAAAGAATTAATTAATACGAAGAAAACATAGTGCATAGACAAGATGGAACAAAACTCACTGAGAGACAGACCATATGAGGCAAATTCATAATCTTTTATTATCTCAAAAATGCTCCAGCTTAGTACAAATTTGCTTGATAATTTGTTCAAGGCTTCAACCCTCAATACTTCGACAAAATTAAGTATTTAAACAAAATTTACGAAAAGATTACAATTAATGCCTCAGTGACACGACATTCTATTACTGAATTTGAACTAACAGAAAAGAAATAATGCGATCAAAAGGAATGAATATGGTGAAGTGATATGGACATTTGGCCCTGCTTTGGAGGAGAACAGTTGTTGAGTGGCTACTATTTGGGTGTTCCGTTGGTGAAGCTGACCTGTCTTTTTAATCCTGGAATTCACACAACTTATCCCATTGCTATTCATCTGGAATAGCAATCTTTGTTACCTTGTTGGAGATTTCATCTACCTCTGTATATCGAGCAAAAGTGGGTTTTACTGCAAAAGTGTGTTTTTATCTCGTGTTGGATGAAACTTATGTTGTTGATAGCTTCATAAAAATCTCTCCCTGTCATAGTACCTTTGATGTGGGAAGAATTAGTTGTATCCTTTGCAATATCTTGAAGCTTCTTCTTGTAATCTTTACTAGTCATAAATTTGTCATTTATCACAAATCCAGAAGGCAGACCTTTCTTGTTCAATGCATCTATTCTAGTAAAAACCTATTAACTGTTGTCTCCAGAGTGTGACATTTCTTTATCAGTTGTACAACCAAGTTCTTCTTTTGTAGAACTTTCTTTACTTACAAGATGGTTTCTGTTCTGTCATCTAATCCTAGATCATCCAGCTCATATTTGCTTTTAGAATTTAGGAACTTTATGATGTTGTTGGCTGTAGCAGGCATTTCTCCCAATTCAACATTGATAGTGGAAATGGCTTGCTTGGCTTTCTCCATCAATTCCTTTTGCTCGAATATAATTTGGATACATGGCCAAATTTCATCTATTTCTTCAATTATATTGTTCCATATGATTTCTTTAACATGGGCCAGTGTGTAGCCAATAGAGGACTCAGATGTTGACTTATTCCATACCTCTATCTGATTTTGAGCTCTTTGTAGCTCTGCTGCATGAAAAGTCTCAGTCTTCAGTCTGGAGAGACATGTTCTGTATTTCATTTTCCAACTGATCTGCAGCATCTCCTGTGCTCGTTGTAGAAGATGTGACTGTAGGAATGGCTGTGATAGGGAGTGCTTCCAAAGGGACAACAATCATTTTGGCAACTTGATTCTTTTCTTTAATCATATTTTCCATCTTTGTCTCCATTTGCTTCAACTGTTCACTCTTCTCCATGATGAGCTTCATCATGTCTGCCTTTTGTGTCTCTTTTTCTTCAATATCCTTGGCCAGAGGATCTTTTGTAGCTGGAAATTTCAACTGCTTCCTTAATGCTTCTATGTCTAAATTACTTTTCTTTACAAGCTCTTTTGTAGCATTGATGTTTGCAGGGTCATAACTCACTTTGATCACCAAGTCCTCCAGATATTTGATCTTGGTGTCTTTGGCAAGTGCAAAGACCTTCTCCATCTTCAGTTGTGATTGAACATTGGCTAATGGAACCTGCAGTCTAGACAAACTCATAGCAGTGTTAGTGACAGTGGAAAAAATCATTTCCCCAGTCTGCTTGTGCATCTCCATTTGGTCAATGGGATGTCTGTCTTTTACATCAAACTCAAATGTTGTCATCTTGTAGTGTAATACTGCCTTGGGTTGGGGAACCTGTGCCTCGAGGAATGCCATTTTCATTTTACCTTTCTTTGAATCAAAGGCTGACAACAACCTGCTTTGAGAACCAAAAGTTTGCTTCCAGAACTGATTTTATGTGTTAATCTTCAAGGCCTCATTCCTTACTTTTATCTCCTTAAAAATGTCCATTATAGTTTTCTTTGTCTCCCCTGTTGTAGATGTGTTGGTCTACACACGTTGTTGATCTTGTGAAGCCATGGAGGTAGTGGGAGACAATGTGGTCTAATCACCCACTAATGAGGAAACAAGTGGCTCATTAGTGGTGATAATGTTCTCCTGCTCTGAATCCTTTCTGAGTCTTAGTTTGGAAATAAGCTTGGCCTTCTTCCTATACATAATTTTGAATCATTCACTGAAAATGTCAATCCCTGAAGGGGGCTCTTCTTCTTTGCTTCTCTTAGTTGTTTTCTCCTGCATGGTTGGAGTCTGTACCGTGGAGGATGATACCAGTTTCTCTTCTGCATGTTGTAGGGTGTTCTCATCCCATTTTAGCTGGTTTTTATCTCTGGTCTGAAAATAGGCAGTGGATTTGTTTTCCACTCTTAATTTAGAAATGACCCCCCAATGGATCATATGACCAGATGAAACTAAGGCTGAACTGCATTTCTCTTAGTAGCTTATCTGCTTCTTCCCTTGCTGCCCTGTTGTTGCAAATGGAAGGCCCTATTTGTGTTTTAATTTTGAATTGGGACTTCTTCTTGGCAACTACAAATTGGATCTCATCGATATTAAGCATATGTCTTATGTACTCTAGAGAAAAAATCCTCAGTGGGAGGAATTTAGGCAGCTTGTAAGGGGCAATCTCACACCCAAATATTCTCATTTATGTATAATTCTGACAGAGGTCCAATACCTTGTCTTAACTTGGTCTGATAGCTGCAACACCATTCTAATTTCCTCACTGATCCTCGATTATGTTTTGCTGCTTAAGAGACTGATTGTTGGATGCACAAACATCTCTACGAAATGTTTGGATGTGTATTCTTTTTGTTCCTTCATCACTAGAGTAGTCTAAAAGATGACTGACTGTTGGTTCCCTTCTACATCCAGATTTTGTAAAGCAAGCTTGATGCTGTCTCCCTGAAAATATAAGAACATATATACTAACACAGAAGCATACTTGAACACCTCCTCAGTCTGGAATTTGATAAAATACTCGTGAATTGAATATGCAAGAAATTGGCTAAAGTTAAACATGATGGAGGTCTTAGAATCAACAGAGAAAATGGACATAAATCCTATAATGGCCTCATCTACCCACTAATGTGAGTAGTAGCCAAGGAGGTAAGAGATGACTATGATAATTTTCTTGGCTCTCTTAGGGAAAATAGAGGAGGGATAGGGAGGATTTTTCTTTGGCAATGGGGCATCTTCTATCAAGAAAAGTTCAAGGGTTTTGGCCATCTTGGCAAAATCCAATTTCTGGTACAACTCAACAAGTGCTTCATAGGAAAAGGGGGTGGAATTCTCTACTGTGGGGGCTTGCATCATCTGGTCTATGGCTTGAGGAGTGATAGTAAATAGATTTTCTCGAGTGGGAGCAATGATGGCTCTTTGGCTTGGTAAATAAATGCATGACACTTCCTAGCAAATTATGGGGTGTTGTGGGTAACGGGAAAAATGTAGTGGGGTAAATAGGATTCGCACACTTGAATGTCATCGGATTTGTCTATGTATTTGTCCTCAAGCTAGCAATACATCTCAAAAAGGTCAAATTCGCAGAGAGTTTCATGGATTTTATGGTCTTTGTTAGCCAAAGGGATGTGGTGAAAATCAATGGGAGGATAGATTAGAGGATTGACAGGCTCTTCTGGTCCCTTGTCCTTTGGAGGCATCTTCAGATAAGACTAAGGACAATAGTGAAAACTAGATTACAAGATTCAATACACGGAGGCGACTTAGGATTTGAGGACAAGAGCATAGGTAATAGGCCTAAAAGGAGTGAGCAAACAATGTCGTTGGTGGGTGAAAATGTCGGAGTTTGATCAAACAAACCTGTAACAAAGCAATAACAATGACAATGTACGAATTCAGTAATTGATTAATGAGTGAAAGGGAGAATTATATAACAGTCTGGTTTTTCTGTTGAGGGTGGTGCGGGTCCATTAGATTAACGGCTAAACCATTTAATTATTTAATGACTTAATTTTGGAGGGAGCGGATGTGATTGGCAGAATCAACGGGCAAATGATGTGGCATAAGGTGAGTGGTGGGAGTGCAAAGGGTAGAAGAGTGGTATCGGGGGGTAGAGAAACCGATGTTCGGAGGGGAGGGGGGGGGAGCGATTAACGAGTTTCCCCCGAGGGAGTCTGAAATGTTGTAGTGTTGACACGAAGGGGGGGGGGGGGGGGGCGTGGTTTTGAATACCACCCATTTCGGACCCCCCCGATAGTAAAGTGAGGGGGGGTTGAAATGCTGTGTGGGCCGTCAGATCTTGGGAGATGGGCACAAATGAGGTGAGAGGTGGCAGAGTGTTAATGTGAGATGATGGGTTGTTCGGTGGGGTCAAATAAAACTTGTGCATTACAATATAATTGAAATTCCAAAGTTTTTAAATCAAAGAATTAATCTCGATTAAGGAACTAATTGTATATTAACATAATTTCACATTTCCCAATGTGGTGCATTTTGACTAGCAACCTATGCATTTATAAAAATATGAAATGAAGCCATTCTTTTCTTTTTGACTCCCTGAAATTTTATTTTTCTTTTGCCTTCTTTGTTTAGGGCAGCTAACACCTACCATTTTATTAATATGGATGCCTATAAAATATTAAACTGGCCTAACATTTTAACTTTTCTTTCTTTTGCATCCATATCCTAACTTAACATTTTAAAACTATTTTTGGAAAATATACTAACTTATCAAAACCAAATAATGTTACAACATCGGCTCCAGTTGGGGATTGCTTCCCCTTGTGGGATGCAGAGAACAAGCAGGTCTAGGTGCCTTCTGCTCAGGCTATGGAGTCTTTGCTAAAACAGATACTCACTTGCAAATTTTTCAAAAATGAAATGAACTCTCCGAATGTTTACAGATGATGAATGAATGGATGAAAAATTAATACTGAATGTAATGTTTCAAGTATTTCCCATTGATCGACAATGAGGAATACTCTCCTTCCAAATTCTATAGGATGAATGTATTGTTCCCTTTGACTTCTGTAATGCTAAATGGACCAAACGAGAGGTTGTCAAATTTTGCATGCTTGCCTTTATCTTCTCTCCTTGTATCCCATCTAAGCACTAGGTCACCTTTCCTGAAATTTCTTTCTCTAGCCTTTTTGTCAAACAGTTCTTTCATCTTATTGTTAAGCTAGTTTATTGACTAAATTAACACAAGTATTTAACTATCAATCCGGGTTTGTAAAACTTGGAGGCAAATCCACTGTATATGGACATTAGATATAATCAAGTTTAGAAGATAAAATTTGAAGAATTAAGGAAGTACATATTACAAATATAAACCTATTTTAACAATTTCTACTTCATTTATGTAATATATGAGGGAAGAGACTCCTAACTTAGGAGAACCAGAATGTCCTTCCCTACAATACTACTTTCATGAAGATAAATCTAAGAGCACTAATTAACAATGGCTTATGATGTAGAAGATGTAAAAGAAGAGGCTCCTAACTAAGGAGGTCCAGATTGTCATTCTTCAAAATCCTATTATATCACAATCACCATTGTTTCAAACCAGAAATGCAAAAATAACTTCAAATGAGAAATGGAGAATGAAATTCAGTTTTAGTTCAAGATCAAATAGAAGGGGAATTTAACTTAAATTCCTTTGTGTCCCTTCATATGTATATTAGAAGTAAACCAATATTCATTTAGCAATAATCACACATCTAAAATGATATTAAAACAATATAGGAGATATAAGAAATGCACATATTGTAAAAGATACAAATCAACACAATTAAACCTTATCATGGCACATAAAGATATGGCATAAGGTTTGTGTAGATGCAATAAGGTGAAGTCAAAATGTTGGGCTAATTTATTGACTAAATTAACACAAGTATTTAATTATCAATCCGGGTTTGTAAAACTTGGAGGCAAATCCACTATATATGGACATCAGATTAACATAATTAGATATGATAGATTGAGAATGAACTAAGAAGTATCAATGTACATAAATAACCTATCTATACATATTTCTATCTCATTAGTGTAATATATGAGGAAGAGGCTCCTTAACTTAGGAGAACCAGGTTGTCCTTCCCTACAATACTACTTTCATGAAGTTAAATCTAAGAGCACTAATTAAATGGCTTATGATGCAGAAGATGTAAAAGAAGAGGCTCCTAACTAAGGAGGTCCAGATTGTCCTTCTTCACAATCCTACTATATCACAATCACCATTGCTTCAAACCAGAAATGCATAAATAACTTGAAATGAGAAATGGAGAATGAAATTGAGTTTTAGTTCAAGATCAAATAGAAGGGGAATTTAACTTAAATTCCTTTGTGTCCCTTCATATGTAGATTAGAATTAAACCAATATTCATTCAGCAATCATCACACATCTAAATATATTTGAAACAAAAACTAGTCTATGAAAACTATGAAAATTGAACCAAGAAGTGTACTTAGCTTGGTGTGGGGGGCCTCCACCCTTGCCTTGCACACTTGAAGAAATCTCAGCTACAACAACTTCAGTAAATCAGCTAAGCATGAACAACAAATTGAAATGAAACAAATTCTTCAAATTAGCTTCCAACTCAAATTATACAAAAGTTACATATAAATTCCATTTCTAAGCCATCAAAGTCTTGGCTTTAAATAGAGGTTTTATGAAACAAACTAATCTATATTATCTCTAACACTCATATCTACTCATATCCACCTATCTAGGTCGAACTCATCCAATTCATCCCAAGAAATATGGTCAATCCCATAAGATCTCAACACTGCCCTATTTCCTAGGGATTTTCTAGTGACTAGTCATGTTTGACCAGCCTTGACTGGGCCTAATAAAGCTTGTTCTAATCGAACCAAGTGGAGTTAGCTCAATCCTAGTTCCCAAGCTGTCCATCCATGCATCAAACTCGAGCCCAAGTGTCCTGCAAATATGCCATCTGTTAGTGTCAGTCTTTACAGCCTTCCTCCAGTGATCAAATATGCTCTTACAAAGTGATTTTGAAGTGTCAAGGTCAAATTTTGTCATTTCAAAGAGTTTTCAAGCAAAAT
>APFE030428006.1:0-22676 GCA_000404065.3 Pinus taeda
GCAATTTATTAATAAAAGAATGAAAATTTACATAAGCTTCTCTCATGCACGGTTAACCTACAAATGACCCTCCATGCGCTTAAAATAGAATTCATGGACCAATCGGGTGTCAAGCCACGGATCAAGTGTCGGTAATACCGAGGAGAGAATGAACCGTCGGATCACTACATATCGTGACCGTCGGATTGTAAGTTACAAAATGTACAAAGGTAAAGAAACACACTTTACCTAACTCTATACCTAACTCTATACTAGACCAAGTTGAACTTAACTATTTCCTATGTGTCGGAATATCCTAACAATTGCAACTCCAAGGAACCTCGTTGGTGTCGCACACTCAGAGGGCCTCGACACGCCTTTACTCCAGGTGCGCTTTGGGGGCATTACTTTGTCAAAGCTTTTAAAAAAGAAGAAAAAGTTTCCTTAGAGGGGTGAAAAGAGTAGGATGAGGGATGGGTTAACTCATGCCTCCATGATTGCTCCCTCTTTACATCTATACACTATTGATGATGGATGTCTATCAACTGGTCGCATGGCAATGGCACCTTGCCTTGAAGTCCTTCCTTTCCATTGTCATTATAATAGGGCTGATTATCTAGCTATCCTTAAGAAAATTAGTGAACACTTTTATGGTTCTATGGTTCACTTTTAAGGTGATCTTAGTTTCAATTGTTATTACACCCTTAACAACTAAGTGTGGTCCACTGTGATGCATCTATGATCATTGTCCCTAATGATTGTGACTTTCACTTGATCTTGAGATGGTTTTGCTAGGTGGTTTTTTATATATTAGTTTAGGCCTTTGAGGGCTTATAATGCCTAATATTTTTGTAAACCTGAAGGGATATACATCATTTAAATAGAGGATCCCTTCCCGATTTACATTTCGAGACATTTTGACTAATGTTTGTGGATTAAAATCTAGGGTTAGAGTCCTTTTGCCTTCTAAATGCAAAATCTAACTCTTATTGTGGTGAGTCCTCACCGAATAGTGTTTACGTCATCCTAATCTATTTTGTGCTATAGAAAACCTAATCGTAGTCAAGCTTCAACTTGAAGCCTTTATAAGGGCTTACCTTTTTCATTTTGTTGATCCAACCATTAAATAAACTCTTTGTATAACTTCTACATGTCTAGGTATTCCTTCATCATTGCATATCAATAAACCCTAGCTTATGCACATCCTTGTTCTGTGTAGGGTTAGTATACTAAAAGAATTGAGCCCTTTCAATGATTAAGGTATCTTTCCCTAGGCCAATTATATCACCTAAGAGCCCTCTAACTAGTGACATGTCTTTTAATTTCCTTCGAATAACTCGGGAAGACAACCAAAAGTATTCTCATTTAATTGTCAATTTTGGATTTGTTTGGAACTTGTGAACTGTCGTGCATTGTATGTGCTAGTGCAATATGTTGTGTGTTGAGGTTGTAGTAATCTAAATGTTACCACAATACAAGATAATGATTCTTTCACATGTCACTTGATCAAATCAAACACACCACACCTTGCAGGAAATGCAACACTCTTTGCAAGAAAGTAAATTGCAAGTAAGGTAAATCGCAATTGCATGAAAGTAAACAAACTCACAGAAAGTAAACACAATATATGCTAGAGGTGACTTGTTCAAGTACGATGATATTCTTGATTGTTGTAACATTTACACAATAGCACAAGGCAATGATGCAAATGACTTATAAATAAATAATTTATAAATAAAGCGTAGACATCATGATGTAAGTTTCACATATTACTTCCTTAGATAAGTTACTATTAAATCTTCAATTCAATAGATCACGAGAAGGCCATTGAATAGTTGGAGCAAAAGACACTTTACATTGTAGGCGTGTAGAAATTACACAATGCATTTTAACAATACTCCCCCCCCCCAGGCTTTGAAAGAATTCAAGTATTTATACAACATGTTAGTATCTAGACTAAGTGAAAGATGGGATAGCCACCATAAGAGAATCATACAACCCAACCCTTTAAATTTTTTTCGAGAATTTGGTATTTGGTCAACAAATGTTAACTCAGATTAGCCAGGAGTCGTTAGCATGTGAATTTTCCTCCTTAATCACTCACCTAGTTGCCTACATCATCTTCTTTTGTGAGAAAATTGTGCTGATAGTACAGTTGGGTCGTTGCACAAAGAGCTGGCCTGATATTTTGGAGTTGCATCAACAAGAGTTGTGGCAACAAAGAAAAATGTAGGGAATTCAACAACAGAATGGCATGTAGCAGCTTCATTGGGTTACAAATAATTTGCAGCATCATTATCTCTGCAAGTGGCAACGCTAGAGTTGCAATAATAATGATTGCCACCGGAGTTGTAGTAACTGCACACTATATTCAAATTTGTAGCGCTTATAGGGAGTTGAAATGCTTGAAATACGGTGGCGACACTTGTAAGAAGTTGCGCTGTTGGAAATGTAGTTGCAACACTTGTTGTGGGATTTGCAACCACTGACTTTCACTTTTGTTTGACCATGTTAGTATGAAATATGGTAGTTTCGCATTTTAATGCACAAGAAGAATTGAAAGTGTTGTAAAAGAGATTATTCTTAACTTCACTAAGAATGTGGTAATCATGCATCCAAAAGGCACTAGGAAGGGATGACAAATGGAAAAATGATATAAAAAAGGTATTGAATGGGCGTTGAAAATATGCCAATTTAGGCACGCTTCAACTAAAATTCCCTTATAGGTGAATATACGCGAGCCTCTACTGTTGTGAGACGCCACTAAATAGTAGGAGGAAGATTATTGAGGTGATAATGGTTGTCCTTTGTCATTGTTGCTAGAGGGTTTGACCCTCACCTTGTGAGTCCCTTCATAAGGCTTGCCAAATTTTGCGAAAACAATCCCTAATGATTGGCGATTTCACATGATTTTGAATAAGGTTATGTTAAGTGGTGTTATTATAGCAAACATGGCCTCCTGAGAGTTGACTATCACTCTATTCAATAGTATTCCAAAGGTTGTTTTACCCATTGTTTTGGGTATTTATTTCCATTTCATTTTGGTTTTGGTTGAATATGGTAACACATTAGAAGTTTAAATAGAAAAAATGGTAATGCATTAGAAGCTTGTTTTTGAGAAACTTACATGTCTCATTGCAAGGTTATCACAAGGTATTAAGGTTGAGTGTAGCTTGAAAGAGTTGCAATTTCCACCTATGCAACTGCTTTCCTCTTTTAAGGTTGACACAAACTCAACAAAAAGGAGGCTTCCCTAGTAGTAGTTAGGGTCCATGAGACAAGACAAAGCAATTCTAAGGTTACCTCTTACTACCCAATTAAAACAAACTTTTGTAGGATTAGGGATATAAGGATCAAATTAATTAAGGGAGGTGGGTCATCATTCAGTATACTTCTTGTAATCTTGTGCTTTTACTTGATGCGTTGGGAATGTTAACACGAATTAAAGGGTGATTTGTATTATTAACCAATCTTGGTTGTAAACTTATTCTTTCACTTTACGAGAGAGGTTAGTTTTTGACCCTAGTCCATTGGGACCTAATTTGAGGGCTTAGGGTTATAGGAGTGGCACTAATTGGGTAACTTGAATTGAAGTAGTGTGGATGCTTACCACTTTCCATCATTCCCTAGATTTCATCTCCATTCTTGGGACTTGTGGTCATTAGTTCATTAGGATTGGGAAAGGGAAATCTTCCAAAGAAGATGGACATAACCAAAGTAGTTCACAAAAGTAGAAGAAGTATCTTTCATGTTTGATATACGGAGAAGATCAAATGGCTAAGAATATGTCCATTGAGGTAGAAGTTAATTGTGATGTAGGAGACAGAGAAAGCTTGTGTTGGAGTGACACAGGTTTTGAGTGCAGCGTGTTAAAAAGTGACCAATCTAAAACAGGATCAGAGCATAAATCGATTGAACTATGTAATTGTAGATTTTGTTGGAAGTTAGTAGTCTTCTTTTGTGGATAGTAGTGCTACTCACAACTTCATGAGGGAGGATGCAACAAGGAGATTTGGATTGCAGATTGTTCCAGTCCATATTTCCTTCAAAGTAGGGAACTACGAGGATAGGAGAGTTGTCAAATTAGTTAGGGATGTTCTGGTGCAGATTGAATGTTGGAGTCAAAAGCTTGACTTCACCATCATTCAATTGGATGACTATGAGATTATATAGGGATATAAATTTTTGATTGGAGAGAGAGCTGTACAAGCCATTTCAGATGGAGGTGCTAGCATGATAGTTGTCCCTGTGTCAGAGAGATAGCTTGATGATGAGATTGTTAGGAGGCTGAACCATGTGGAGTCTATCCTTTTACAATAGACCAGGATGATGACTAATTTGGTATAGAAGGTTTTGAGTCTTGTTGAGAGACCTCAAATGGTTGATGCTGAGAGATCACCACCTGAGTTTGATGAAATTGATGATGATGAGGGAGAATTGATTGAGGATTACATTGATGATGATGGAGTCAAGAGGATCTCAGTGGCAGTTTGGGATGAGGTTCAAAATGATGAGCCTTGGTATAAACGAGCTAGTGGGGAGTTTGAGGAGTCGAGGGAGACTATAGAGTTAGATGTATGGCCCGAGGATCTAGAATTGGAGGGATTGATTAAGGAGAGTGAGGTTAGGATAGGTTCATATTCCCCATTATTGAGATATGTTGCAAATAGATATGGAGGGGTCATTCCATGAGGCGAACAACCATTTCTAGCCTTAGATAGAGCATATTCAAGAGATTAGGGTACATCTTCAGGAGGTTGAGTGGGATATGGAGTGTGGAGTGGTAGTCCTCGACACTCCACTTCATTTTCTTTGTGAGCTCTTGGAGATGTGCTCGCCATTAGTTGCTTAGGGTGGCGAGTCCAAAGATATGTGGAGAGTCTAGCAAAGGTACTTCCTGATGAGCAAATTCGAAATGGTGGATTTTATGTGTAGAGATGTTTGGGACGACATCGGGATGTGACGTGTTTGCACTTGTTTGGGTGGCATGAGTTCTTGTGGAGTTGGCGCTACGGTCAGATTAGCTACCTGATTAGCTGATGACACAAGGGGATCCAACGCATGCCATTCTTATGAGAGAATTCACAGGTTCACATTATTGATGCAGAGTTAGGAGATGAGCATTCTTCACGTGATTTGTGTCCAGTTTGATAGGAGGTTGTTCGATGGCATGGGATGTTATTTTGATGGGCAATCTTCGTGGGGATGCAACATGTTGGTGATAGATGGATTTCCAGGGGGTTTATTGTTGAGGACGACAACATCTTTGAAGTGGGGGAGAATGTTAGGCCCTTTGTTAAAATTGGCAACTAGGGCAAAACTTCATGTGGGTCATCTTATTCATCGCTGATAATATGTTCATTAGATTCCTCTCGTCGAGAGGTGTAGGATTGATATAAGGATCCTCCGATTCCGATAAGTATTCATGGAGATATGAATTTATTTTGATTATGGAATTATTATCAAGCTGACCTACAACTCATGTAGGCTCAGAAGCCCAACAGTCGCATCTATTCAAACACCAACGTTGTGTATAAATATAGGAAGACTTTTCTTCATTTGGACTCACTCATCTCATCACATCTTTCTCTCTACCACGCAGAAAAGAGTCTCTTCTCTACTGCGTAGAAAAGGGTCTCTCCCTCACACATGTGAAGCTAGAAGCCGTTGAAACTGAAGTTGCAACTGCAGAAGTAAAGTTTGACCTGCGTGGACTAGAAGATCTCATCATCTGAACTGCGCTGTAGGTTAATCTGAACCTTCTCTTAAAGCTGCAACTTTTGGTGGTGGAATCAAGTCAATCCGACAGACAGTTTGCAAGATATCAACTGCCCTAGTTTGAAGGAAGCTGCTGAAACTGAAGCTGCAACTGCAGAAGTGAAATTTGACCTGCGTGGACCAGAAGATCTCCTCATCTAAATTGCGTTGTAGGTTCATCTGAACCTCCTTTGGAAGCCGCAACTTTTGGTGGTGGAATCAAGCCGATCCGACGGTCGGTTTGTGAGATATTGTCTGCCCTAGTTTTAATGATGAAGCCGCTAATGCTGATGCCGCTGATGTAGGGTTTGCTATTGTTGATATAAATCAGATTTATTGTACTATTTCCTCTGCTGAATTATTGAAGATAAAAGAAGATTTGATCAAAGGGTTTCCCCACACATTGTGGGGTTTGTCCCTAGCTAGCCGCCACATCTTGTGTCTTTTGTCTTGGCTTGTTTTTTGTCGATCGTTTAATGTTCTATCTGCACTTTACTTTATCTACATGTGATTGCTAATCTGTGGAATATAATAAGAAAAAGAAGTAAACTTTTATAAGCATAGAACATACCATAACTTATCATGGTATCGGAGCTGAGGTGAAGACAAAGACCTAGCAAGAGCAAGAGCAATCACCAAAGAGAAGATTGGCAAGGCTATCCTAAAAGAACTATGGGGTCCTCAACACTCTTTCTTGTCGAAGACAAGCTCCGTGAGTAAGCTGACTATCACAGATGGAATATGTCTATCGATCTAACCCTAGAAGATCAAGGAGTGTTGGACCATATAAGAGGCAATATTGTTGAGCCTCCATCAAATGCATACGCTGTTGCCTGGAACAAATAGAAAAACGAAGAAGTCAAAACAAAGAAGATCATCTGGGACTCTATCGACAAGCACTTGGTGGCCTACATCTCTGAACTGGACACTTCCAAGGAAATCTACGATAGAATGATGCAAATCAAGTTTTGTTTCTTAGAAATAAGTTGAGGGAAATCAAGAAGGGTAAAGATGAGAGTATGCAAGCATACTTCTTAAGAATCACTGAGATCAAGAACGATCTCCTATCTATTGGGGAGACTATTAATGATAAGGAAATGGCACTCACGACTCTTGGAGGATTACCATTCGAATGGTACGTGTTTAGGAATACTCTTCTGAACAATAATGTAATTCCTGGTTTCGAGGAATTAATGGCTAGATGCATTCAAGAAGAAACAAGGGTAGGAGAGCAAGAAATGCCCATGCCTAAAGGTCCTCCTGTTGCCTTTTCTTCTCATGCTAAGAAAAGAAATAATTCCAGGACTAAATCAAAAGAAAAGCCTGGACCTAAGGGTGGAAGAAAAGGACAATGTTACATTTGCGATAAAGCAGGTCACTATGCAAGGGAATGCCCTGATAGAAAGGACTTTCACCGTGACGATGATCAAAATCTCTCTCATGGTAATCGAAGGGATGGAAAATTCAATAGCAAAGGTAAAAGGAATGTTGGAAATCAAGGAAGAGGATAACCATTCAAGAAGGCTAGAAATTCCAGGATGTATTAAATGCACCTGACCTCCGAAAGAACTTGGTGTCCATCTCGGCAATGGAAGACAAAGGCTACAAGGTAAACCTTCAACGATGGCAAGCTACATGTATCGAAAAATAATGTTAAAGATGCCTTTACTCTTGGGTTTCGAGTTGATTCTTTATGTCAGGTCGGTGGAAGTTTGCTAGGTGTCATGTCTTATGACACATCTCTTTAGTCCGAAATTTGGCATTGGAGGTTTGCCCACCTTCATTATAAAGCTCTACTCGGTGTAAGACAGTTGGTGACAGGGATGCCCGAATTCCGAGTAGAGAAAGGTGGTGTATGTCCAAGATGTGCCGAAGGAAAGCTCAAAAGGGGACCATTCCCCTCAAGCCAAAGCAAGACCTTTGATATATTACAGTTGGTTCACCAACGCATATTTGAGGCTGGCATTAAGAGGGAGACTACTACACCACATTCTCCTGAGCAGAATGATGTGGCGGAAAGGAAGAACTGTACGATTGTGGAAATTGTCTCTATGGGTAGATGATTTAACAATGCCTGATTTGGAGGAACCCATGGATTCTATTTATCCACCTGAGCCTTCCTCTTCTAGGAAGAGGCCTTCATGGCTTAGGGGGATACTTGATGATGCTGAAGGACATGCTGCACCCCGAGGAACCTTTCGTGAAAGTAAGAAACCTAACAGGTATTAGGGATACTTGACCATCATGAGCACGATCATACAAAATGAGCCTCCGTCATTCTTAGATGCCGTCAAGCATCAAGTATGGAAGGATGCTATGACCAAAGAATATGAGTCTATTATGGAGCATGATGTCCGGGAAGTAGTTCCCAGACCCCAGGACAAGACAATTGTCACTTCTAAATGGCTTTACAAGATAAAGCATGCAGCAGATGGAAGTACGGAAAGTATAAGGCTCGTTTTGTTGCTCGTGGTTTCTCCCAGAAGGAAGGTATAGACTATGATGTGATATTTGCACCTGTTGCCAGATATACGACCACCCACTTGATCATAGCCCTTGTGGCTTCACAAGGATGGAACCTACATTAGATGGATGTCAAGACCGCGTTCTTGCACGGTTCGATGAAAGAAAAGGTCTATGTGGAGCCAACCCGAAGGACTTGAGATTTATGATTGAAAATCTCCTGTATGCAGGTTGAAAAAGGCTCTCTATGGGCTAAACCAAGCACCCCGAGCATGGTATGAGAGGATCGATAGCTACTTGATGACGCTGGGATTCGTTAGGAGTGAAGCCGATCCTAACCTTTACTTTAAGGTTGAAGATGACAAACCTCTCAGTCTGGGGTTATATGTGGATGACCTCTTTCTAACAGGTGCAGACCCTCTCATTCACAAATGTAAGAGGGAGTTGGCTTCTGGATTTGAAATGAAGGACCAAGGACTTGAAGTGTGGCAGAAGCCAAGGGAAATTTGCCTATCTCAAGGAAAATATGGGTGAAGATTCTGAAAAGATTTGTATGATGGACTGCAAGCCTGTGACTACCTCGAGGATCTTAACTTTCAAAAGTTATATGGTAGTGATGTCGGACTAGATTTGGGAAATGCCTTTGAGTTTCAAAAACTGATTCGCGTTGATGTTCTTGGTGAACCTCTGTCCGAACATATGTTTTGCAGTTAGCATTGTGAGCTCATATTTGGTTGAGCATCACTAGATTAGTGCCAAGAATCTTCTGAGATGTCTTCGAGACACAATCTCTCATGGATTGAGATACACTGTCGGAAATATGAAACTGCATGATTATTCGAATGCTGATTAGGCAGGTAGTGTGGAGGATCACTAAGCACTTTTAGTGCTGTTTCTCTTTGGATTCTGCTTCGATATAATGGATGAGCAGGAAGCAGAAGTCGGTTGCCATAAGCATCGCCGAGACCAGATACATATCTACGAGTATGATCTCGTATGAAGCTGCCTAGTTGGGAAATCTCTTCAATGAGATGTTTGAACACATACCACTGTGATTCTCTGTAACAACCAGAGGTGGGATTCGGTTATTGAGGAATCCCGTATTCGTTGATTGCTCTAGTAGATAGACATCATTTGGGATATGGTAAGGAGGCTCCATTGCGTTAAGATGATGTACAGGTCGATACACCTTGTGAAAGCCTTGAGGAAAGATCTAATCTGTGATTTTCCCAAACGACTTGGAGTCGTCAAGAAACCCTTGTACAAGGGTCCTGCATGTTGCATACATTGAGCTCTGGGAGCTTTGAGGGGGCTTGCTATTCTTACTGGAGCAACATACGACCACAGGGTGACTCACCCTCCCCTGGTGGTGCGCACTGGAACAAGATGATTCGCTCTCTTGTGGGACAAGATGATTCGCTCTCTTGTGGAACAGGATGATTCGCTCTCCTGTGTAGCAGGAGTTGATGTGTTCTCTTGTGAGGCCTGGATTGAATGTGTTCTCATGGCGATTGTAGCAGGATTAATGTGTTCTCTTGTGAGGCCTGGATTGATGTGTTCTCCATGGCGATTGTAGCAAGATTGATGTGTTCTCCTGTGAGGCCTAGATTGATGTGTTCTCCATGGCGATTGTTGCAGGATTGATGTGTTCTCCTGTGAGGCCTGGATTGATGTGTTCTCCATGGCAATTGTAGCAGGATTGATGTGTTCTCCTGAGGACAAGATTGATTAGTTCTCCTGTCGAGGCATCCTACCCATGCAGTCTGGGACTCATGGGAAGTACCTCTCATCTGATCAATGAGCAGGGAAATGAAGTTAGGGACCACCGATGGACGCATCGTTGTATCTACCATACTCCCTATGCTAGGATGACCTCCATTGAACTAGGATCAATGATACTGGTCTGGGACCAGTGGTAGAAGTTGTACCATACTATGACACTGACTTCGGGTCGGTTGAGACTGGTCTGGGACAAATGGTACATACTCCGAGACTGACTTTGTGTTAGTGCAGTACTGGTTTGGGACCAGTGAGAGTTGTACCATACTATGACACCGACTTCGGGTCGGTTGAGATTGGTCTGGGACCAGTGGTACATACTCTGAGACTGACTTCGTGTCAGTGAAGTACTGGTCTGGGACCAGTGAGAGTTGTACCATACTATGACACTGACTTCAGGTTGGTTGAGATTGGTCCAGGACCAGTGGTACATACTCCGAGACTGACTTTGTGTCAGTGCAGTACTGGTTTGGGACCAGTGGTACACTCTCTTAGACTGCGATACAGGTCTGGGACTAGTGGTAGGAGTGGTACTTACTATGAAGCTGACTTCGGGTTACTTGAGACTGGTCTGGGACCAGTGGTACGCGCTCTGAGACTGACTTTGAGTCGATGGAGGATGATACTGGTCTGGGTCCAGTGGAGTTGTACTCACTATGATGCTGACTTTGGGTTGGTTGAGATTGGTCTGGGACCAGTGGTACATACTCTGAGAATGACTTTGAGTTAGTATGATACATCCTTGATCATTTCTTCTTCTTCATAATTTGGATAAAAGTAGAGCAGAATAGAACAAAGCAGAGCAGCACATATCAGAGCAGAGTCGTACAGATCAGTACAGGCAGAACAAGACAAAGAAAAACAGGCAGAATAGAGAAGAGCAGGTTAAGGGTCACGCTGTATAGGGCAGTGCATTTGATGGATGAATAGTAACGACCGATAAACAGATTGCAGATGAAGTTCTCCCTAGTTGAGAGGGAATTTAAAATTGGCAACTAGGGCAAAACTTCATGTGGGTCATCTTATTCATGGCTGATAATATGTTCATTAGATTCCCCCCGTCGAGAGGTGTAGGATTGATATAAAATCATCTGATTTCGATAAGTATTCATGGAGATATGAATTTATTTTGATTATCGAATTATTATCAAGTTGACCTACAACTCGTGTAGGCTCAGAAGCCCAACAGTCGCATCTATCCAAACACCAACATTGTGTATAAATATAGGACTTTTCCTCATTTGGGACTCACTCATCTCATCACATCTCTCTCTCTTTACTGCGCAGAAAAGGGTCTCTCCTTCACACATGTGAAGCTGGAAGCTGCTGAAACTGAAGCTGCAACTGCAGAAGTAAAGTTTGACCTGCGTGGACTAGAAGATCTCCTCATCAGAATTGCGCTGTGGGTTCATTTGAACCTCCTCTGAAAGCCGCAACTTTTGGTGGTGGAATCAAGTCAATCTGACGGACAGTTTGCAAGATATCCACTGCCCTAGTTTGAAGGAAGCTGCTGAAACTGAAGTTGCAACTGTAGAAGTGAATTTTGACCTGCGTGGATAAGAAGATATCCTCATCTGAATTGCGTTGTAGGTTCATCTGAACCTCCTTTGGAAGCTGCAACTTTTGGTGGTGGAATCAAGCCGATCCAATGGTCGGTTTGTGAGATATCGTCTGTCCTAGTTTTGATGATGAAGTCGCTAATGCTGATGCTGCTGATCTAGGGCTTGCTACTGCTGATATAAATCAGATTTATTGTACTATTTCCCTCTGCTGAATTATTGAAGATAAAAGAAGATTTGATCAAAGGGTTTCCCCACATTGTGGGGTTTGTCCCTAGTTAGCCGCCACATCTTGTGTCTCTTGTCTTGGCTTGTTTTCGGTCGATCGCTTTATGTTCTATCTGCACTTTACTTTATGTACATGTGATTGCTAATCTGTGGAATATAATAAGAAAAAGAAGTAAACTGTGATAAGCATAGAACATACCATAACTTAACACCCTTAAGGTTGAGTGCCCACAAGCACCACGAGTTGGGTGAGTCGTGTCGCAAGACTAGATAGGAATCACACTATTTGTGATGATTGTGCGACATTTTGGGGTTTCTTAATCGAGCGAGTCGAGATGTTCGATATGAGCGCGCTTATGATCAAGTTAGATGGTTGAGACAAAAGTGCCCTAGTGCAACGACTTGAGTGGGGATGAGTTGGCTTAAGTGTTGAATGCTCACCCAAATTTGAGGTTTCTTGTATGATGGATCACATCAGTTAGGTCGTGCCGATCGAGCCCAAACATCACCACATTGGTGATTTCACCATGCATTGGGTCGACTTCATGAGAAAGAAAGTCAGAAACAATATGTTTTGAGTCAATTGGAGTCGACTGGTGAGATGTGAAGGGTTGGCCAACCAAAGAGATGTGTCGGTTGGATGAGACACATCCCTTTGTGTGGCCATATGATTGATCTATACTGAGAGTTGTGTAACCGAGTTGGAAGGCAAGAAACAAGCTTCGAGAGGCTGGTTCGCAAGGAAAGGCAAGGCACGAAGCAATATGCACCTGTTGGAAATGAATTCAACTTCTATTAAGAATGATGTACATATAAATACAAGATACAATCCGTTGGATTCAACTTCCAAGGTTTCTTGGACATGTATTAATCGTCCACCAAAACGCTAATGGTTTAGGTGTCTAACATTCCCAACCTTAATCTGAAGGGGTTTCAATGGCTGCAAGAATAGACCTAAAGTGCAAAAATTGCATTGCATCCAATGGCGGAATGAGCTCTCTGAAATGGTGTTTTTTAAGGATGATTACAAACCAAATGGGAAAATTTGATGTCTCTAGCTGTGGTGGTTTAAGGTTGATCACCAACTCTGGAACTAAGGCTCAAAGAAGTTCCTGGAACTATTCCAAATATTGATAGCATATGAAGTCTTCTACCAGTGGAACTGCTCCTTGATAATGGGTTGAATATGACCAGAAACTGTGTCGCAGAAACCAAATTCTTCTGTCGGTGGTGCTTTAAGGATGGCCACCAACCAAAAAGCATGCTCATATAAATTTGTCTCTAGCTATGAACCTGAATCTGGCTAACTCTGGCTCTATGCTCTCACAACAAGCTCTGGTTCAAGCTTTCTTGATAAACCTTTGAAGTCAGTATGTGACCATCGATTCCACCCATGTCAGATACAAGTTGAGAAGATGAAGAAAGCTTCACTACAAGACAAGTCAATACTCGAGAACAAATTTTGTGGTATGACAGGTATATCTTCTTGGCTATTAAAGACCATTGCCAAGAATCAATCCATCCGAGGTGACTCTTCGTTCTTGTAGGACTCTTGTTTTTGGAACATCTGTTTGAATGATGTGGGTGCTTACCATTATTCTCACAAGGGTGAAGATCAAAACACTAATCTTTCACCTAGCAAACTCTATCACAATGTTTGCATCTAACAAGTGAAGGTGAACCATCCTGAAGAAACTTAGCACTATGAAACTGGATGGGCTTGGAATAGTCCGAGATATGAAAGGACACAACCTATTCATTTTCAAGACCGATTATTTCCCTGTTGTTAACAACTTCTTCCCAAGGTCTAACGATGGGATGTAAAGTGCAGGTTGAACCTCTGCATCTTTATGCAAATTTGGAATGACCTCACAAGTCTAATTAATCTCTAACAGTTGATGAGAGTCAGATTTAGAAAGGGAGATTTTCTGAACATGAACCAATTCAGAATCATGACTCTTCTCTTGTAGTTCATTTTCCTGGAATTGAGATTCGAGTTGCAAAAATTCCATCTTGTCTTGTGCATTTTGTAGATAAGTTTGAATGTTAGAGAGAGTGTCCTTGTTGATTTGGATTGTGTTATGAACATTAGATGGTATAAGAGTGTTCAATAACTCTAATATGCTAGTAATTTGAGCAATTTTACAATAACTGGGGCTCAAAAATATAAGGGTGTCTGTTTCAACCGAAAATGCACCCACTTACAAAGTCAACCAGTAAACCTTTTTCGTTAAATGAAATTCAAGTGAATTTAAATGTATTTAAAGTTGGGTGTCAATGAAATCATTCCATCCATGCTCAAACTATCATTGTGAAGGTCGATTAGAATGTACATCAACCAATGATATTTTAAAACTGATGCAACTGTAGAGGAATTTAACCATTGACATATTCTGGGCGGTAAACACCGATAGAAGCCCATATTGTCCTCGATTAACTTGTTACATTTGCCACACATCTCATGAGTTTCAGCATTTTGGGTGAGTCCTCAATTCAATTTTTATATTTTCCATGCATCTCATGAGATTCAAAGTTTTGGGGTGGCAGCGAATCAAGTTGGAGTGTCCACATGGATAGAGCTCCTGCGCAATACGACCTTCAAGTTCCCCGCTCTGGTCATTAAACTTGACTACGCGCTCTTTGAGCCCATGGCTATGATTGTGCTAGACAAATATCACAACTATAACAACTTGTTTGATGGGAACAACAAGGACCGTATCTCAACACATCACACTCGTTGGAGATTTCCTCGTCCACCCGGACTAATCAAGAGGAGCACTGAAATATGTAAACTTTATCTCTAGGAGATGCTCATCGAAAGAAATGCAATTCCTTTCCCTATGGATCAAATGACAGGTATTTTTCCCTTCAGGCTCCTTTTTGCACAATAGAAATGTCGCTTTCCCTCACAGGTTATCGCATAGGCCAACTAAATACATCGAATCTCCCCATGAGAGTTTGAGTCTGTAAGGTGATGTTTTGAATATTCGAGCTACAATGCAGTTAATTGATGTGGTCAGGGCATGTGTCTCCATTAGCAATTACTTCATGCACCAGCATATGGGAGAATATTCTTTTATGTAGGGCAGATTGGAGACACACACAAACACTTGGTACATACCCAAAACTAAAAAGAAGAGGTAGGCAAATAAAAGGAACTAGTACAAAATATGCCATTTGCATATGCCTAGGCCTCATTATAGAGATTTTATATTTTCTCTTTTTTGCCTTCCCCTCACATTGCTCCGCTTTTGGATCAATTGTAGCTATTGCAGCTTCATCAGTCGACGAGATTTCTGAACCTCTCTAAGGACGAATGTTTAAAATGTTGCAATAGCTTCAGGTACAAATCTTCACATACAAGGAGACATTTGGCTTATATTACCAAAAAATGGACCTAGTAATATACAACTAGTGATGATTTAGTAATTTATAGACATTGGATTGACACTCTGCATACTGCAATATATAAATTGATTAAAATATTTGGTAAAGAATATTATGAAGACAATATACTTACAAGACCACCAAAAATCTATTAGGCCCCTATACTACTAGTGTAACCCCTTATTGTTATTAGTACAACCCCCTTATTATATTGTTGTACCCATGTAGTCCCCATATTGTTACTATTGTGCTCCATAGAAGCCCACTATTGTTATTATTGTGCCCTTACATTATTATTGTTATGTTGGCTCCGATTATATTATGACCTTTTAGACTCCTATATATAGAAAGGAGGTCTTGTCATTTGTAGCATCCAAGAATTGTTCATTTGTGTAATGTAAAGGAGGTTTCCCCCTCGAAGAGGCTTATTTCTAAGGCGTTGATCTATCTTTTTTATCTTTTTGTGAGCTGGTTTCATAAAATTTGGTATTAGAGCTTTGGATTCTAGGGTTTTCGCTGCTTCATACAAGTCACGTGGAATTTTCGCTATAACTTTATTTTTGTGACGTTTCAGAAGCTAAAAATAAAACCCATTTGAGACAAAATCTTGTTGAACCTCGAGTCTGAATGTCAAAGCTTGTTTCGCTATATTTTCTGAGATATGATCTGAGGAAGTTATAGTTTTTGCAAGTTTCAGAATTTCATCTAAAACAGGCCATCATGGAATTTTCGCTACGAAGTTTCAGAAGCTAAAGCAAAAACCCATTTGAGAAAAAACCGGTCTAAACATTGGGTCCGAATTTCAGATCTTGTCTTGCTACATTTGCGGATATATGATCTGAGGAAGTTAGGGTTTTTGCGGACTCCAAAATTACATCTTAAACAGGTGACCTTGGGAAAATCGTCATAACTCTCTTTGAGCATCATATTGAAATTTCGTCAGAAGTTACAAAAAGAGGACGGACTGTAGTCTTTTGTATGTATTTTTCAGATCCGAAGGTCAAAACAGTGACATGTGGCACGTCATAAAAGTTCGCTATTCTGAAAAGGTGTATAATAAGGTCATCTTGGGGGATTGTCCATAACTCTTTCTTTGATAATCCAATTTCGATTAGACTGGTGGCATTGGAAAGAGGACGCAGAGGATTACTTTAGGTCGTGATTTCAGAACTGGCAGATTCGAAATTACAGAGTTACAGTCGTTTCAAGATCTAGCTCCTAAAATCAAGAAGAAGCGAGATGAGGAAGTTTGATGGCAAGGATTCGGTAAATTGGATACTACAAATGGAGAAATATTTTGATCTAAATGGTGTACCACTGTTACAAAAGGTATGTATTGCATCTAATTATTTAGAACCGAATCAATTTTTATGTTATATAGGGCTTTGTTCTCGTAAACCACTTGTCACATGGTCAATTTTCACGGAGGAAATGATAGAAAATTATGAGGATACAAAGAGAAACACCTTCTTTAGCCAATTGATAAATCTCAAACAAAAGTGTTCAATGGCAGAGAACATTGAGGACTTTCAAAAATTGAATATAAAGGAAAATGATATTCCAGAGAAATAGAGGATTGATGTCTCCATAGGGACTTTAAAGGATAACATTCAACATGAGGTTTGTTTTTGGGAACCTGATTCATTGGAGAAGGCATTCAAGTTGGCAAGAAAAGTGGAAAGAAAAATTATGGAAACAAGGAATTCTACCCCTCACAACTATAAACATGGAAGTGTTGTTTCTCCTAGCCTTCCACAACCTACAAGGGTGACACCACAACAATTGAAAGAGAAAAGAGAAAAGTGGCTTTGTTACAAGTGTGATAGCAAATGCACTAAAGGTCATAAGTGTGGTGAGAAGAAATTATTTTACATAGATTATGAAGAGGAGGAAGAAAAGGAACAAGAAACATCGAAAGAAGAAGATATACAGCAGGAACCAAGCCGAGAGAAAGAAGAAATGAATCCGACCATATCTTGTAAAACATTGGCAATAATTACTACTCCTCAAACTCTCAAGATAGAAGGACATATCAAGAAGAGAAAGGTTCAAGAAGTGAAAGATCACATCTAGAAAGAAGAAATGAATCCAAACATATCTTGTAATGCATTGGACGGAATTACCACTCCTCAAACCATCAAGATGGAAGGTCATATCAATAAGTAAAATGTTCAGTAAGTGAAAGATCACATCGAGCATCAAGAAATGAATCCGACCATATCTTGTAAAGCATTGGAGGAAATTACCACTCCTCAAACTCTAAAGATGGAAGGACATATCAAGAAGAAAAAGGTTCAAGCAAGCAGTGAAAGATCCATCGAGCATCAACAACAAGTTCTCCAACTTTTAAAGGATAATGCCACTTTGGTGCAGAATCGAATGAAACAATAGATAGATCAACATCGCAGTGAAAAATGTTTTGATGTAGGTGATTGGGTATTTTTACGGCTATATCTCAAGCTATTTATGAGAAGGAATTGTTGGCAATACTACGTGCACTTAAGAAATGGCGACCTTACCCAATGGGAAGACACTTGAAGGTAAAAATGGATCATGATAGTCTTAAATACTTTTTGGATCAAATATTATCTTTAGAAGAACAGAAAAAATGGGTCACAAATATGTTGGGTTATGACTTTGACATCATTTATAGAAAAGGGAAGCAAAATTTTGTTGCTGATGCACTCTCAAGAAGGATGAGGATGTGGAAGCATTGTTTTGTGCTATTTCTATTATCCAATCAGATTAGATAAACGAAGCAAGGATGAATGGAAGAAGGACGAAGAAGTGTGGCCACTCATTCAAAAGTTGCAGAAGATCCCAATTCAAACAATATTGCTAGAACTTGAAAAGGAAGGAAAAATCATATTGGAACCTGGAGCAGTCACAAAAACAAGAACCCGATAGCTACGAAATCGATCAATTTCAGAGTATCTCATGAAGTGGAAGAACTTACCCACTGAAGTTTCCACATGGGAGGACAAGAATTTTATACATAAACATCCAGAACTACTCAAGCGTTTTGGACAACACTTTTTGAAGAAGAGGGGCATGTTAGGGCCCTATACTACTAGTGTAACCCCTTATTGTTATTAGTACAACCCCCTTATTATATTGTTGTACCCATGTAGTCCCCATATTATTACTATTGTGCCCCATAGAAGCTCACTGTTGTTATTATTGTGCCCTTACATTATTATTGTTATGTTGGCTCTAATTATATTATGACCCCTTAGATTCCTATATATAGAAAGGAGGTCTTGTCATTTGTATCATCCAAGAATTGTTCATTTGTGTAATGTAAAGGAGGTTGCCCCCTCGAAGAGGCTTATTTCTAAGGCGTTGATCTATCTTTTCTATCTTTTTGTGAGTTGGTTTCATAACAAAATCTTTGACCATTTGAGAAACGAATGGAGCAATGTTCCGAAAATGATGTCAACTTAACATATGAATATATACTCGGCCATGGTGAGCCTCAACCTCAACAACACCATCAAGGTGTCCATGACACTCTTTCGAGGCCTTCAGGTCATCCTTACCACCTCCCACTGGATCCTAATTGAAAAAAATTGGCTTACATGACGCAACTCTTGGATTTTTTCAGTGATGCACGTGAGATATTTGAAGGTGATCTCAATTTCAGTTGTTGTTACGCCCTTAACAATTAAGTGTGGTCCACTATGATGCATCTATGATCATTGTCCCTAGTGATTGGTGTAATTAGTTGTGTATCTTGAGGTTGTAGTAATCTAAATGTTACCAAAGTACAAGAGAAGGACGCTTTCACATGTCACTTATCTAATCAAACACACCACAACTTGCAGGAAATGAAGCACTCTTTGCAAGAAAGTAAATCACAAGGAAGGTGAATCACAATTACATGAAAGTAAACACACTAATAGAGTAAAAACAATCACTGGTAGAGGTGCCATGTTCCAGTATGATGATATTCTTGATTGTTGTAACATTTATGCAATAACACATGCTTATTATGAAAATGTGATAAATAAATAATTTAGAAATAAAGCGTATAAATCAAGAAATCAGATTCACACAACTCTTGATCTATAAACTACTACCGTGCTGAAAATTAAGCAAAAATAAGCTACAGGCGACTTACAACAAGCAAAATTCCCAGAAATACAAATCTGCACGACATTAATTAGACAATCAATTACCCACGAAGCTAATGCCTGAAATGTATAACTTGGAGTTGTAGCAATAATTAGTCAATAGAAATGTGGCATAAGAGTGTTATTGTAGCAGAAGGAAAATAATGGAGTTGCAGCAAGAGTGATTAAGTACAAATTAATATAACTATAGATACAAAATATTAGCTAGTGCTCCAAGCAGTACCGGGCTAAGAAGGGGGCTCTACCTCCTTAGACAAGGTAATATTAAATATTCAATTCAATATATCACGAGAACAACATCGAATAATTGGAGCAAAAGATACTTTTCATTGTAGGAATGTAGAAATTACGCAATGCGTTCTGACAATACTTTTTCTTTCCCCCCAGGCTTTGAAGTAATTCAGGTATTTATACAAAATTTTAGCATATAAATTGAGTTAAAGATTGGTTAGCCAACCTAAGAGAATCAGGTGGTTCATCCTTCTAAAACTCTTTCTTGAATTTGGTATTCGATTAACAAATGTCGACTCAGATTAGTTGGGAGTCGTTAGTATGTGAGTTGTCCTCCTTAATTGCTGACCCACTTGCCTATGTCGTCTTCTATCGTGGGAAACTTGTCTTGACTGTACAGTTGAACCATTTCATAAAGAGTTGGCATGATATGTCGAAGTTGCAATAACGAGATTTATGGCAACAGGAGTTGCGATAAGGAAAAATGTAGAGAATTGTGGAACAAGGTGGCGACGCAAGAGCTGTAGCATCTTCATTGATCATAGGTAAGTTGCAGCATCATTATCTTTGTAAGTGGCAACAATGATGATTATGATTAGAGTTGCAACAACTGCGCACTATATACAAACTTTTAGCTTCTATAGGAAGTTGCAACAACTGTGAACTATATCCAGAGTTGTAGCGGCTATAGGGAGTTGCGATTCTTGGAATGGAGTGGCGACACTTGCACATGAGAGGAATGCTAATTGAGTATCGGGTATTATACTTGTGTTTTGGTTACATGTTGGATTCCACACACATAATATATCTAACATGTGAATAAAAGTGCTAGAAGTGTAATCTGGGAGACAAATACTTGTAAGTTGGTCATTGCAACTCCAAGGAACCTCACCAGTGTTGCACACATAGAGGGGCTTGACGTGCCTATACTCCAGGAGCACTTTTGGGGCATTACATTGTCAAAGCTTTAAAAAAAGAAGAAAAAGTTTCCTTAGAGGGGTGGAAAGAGTAGGATGAGGGATGGTTTAACTCATGCCTCCATGATTGCTCCCTCTTTACATCTATACACTAAGGATGATGGACGTCTATCAACTGGCCGCATGGCCAATGCACCTTGCCTTGAAGTCCTTCCCCTCCATTGTCATTAGAATAGGGCTGATTATCTAGCCACCCTTAACAGAATTAGGGAATCATTGTTGGAGATGAATTCAACTTCTATTAAGAGTGAGGTACATATAAATACAATATACAAAACGTTGAATTTAACTTCCAAGGTTTCTTGGACATGTAGTAATCGTCCACTAGAACCGTAATGGTTTAGGTGTCTAACATTCCCAACCTTAATCTGAAGGGGTTTTAATGACTGCAAGAGTAGACCTAAAGTGCAAAAATTGCATTGCATCCAATGGCGGAATGAGCTTTCTGAAATGGTGTTTTTTTAAGGATGATTACAAACCAAATGGGAGAATTTGAGGTCTCTATCGTTAGTGGTTTAAGGTCGATCACCAACTCTGGAACTAAGGCTCAAAGAAGTTTCTGGAACTATTCCAAATATTGATAGAATATGAGGTCTTCTACTAGTGGAAGTGCTCCTTGATAATGGTTTGAATATGACCAGAAACTGTGTAACAGAAACCAAAGTATTCTATCAGTGGTGGTTTAAGGATGGCCACCAACCAAAAAACATTCTCATATAAATCTGTCTCTGGCTATGAACTTGAATCTGGCCAACTCTAGCTCTAGGCTCTCACGACAAGCTCTGGTTTTGGCTATGGCTCAAGCTCTCTTGATAAACCTTCGAAGTTAGTATGTGACCATTGATTCCTCCCCTGTCAGATACAAGTTGAGAAGATGAAGAAATCTTCACTGCAAGACAAGTCAATACTCGAGAACAAATTTTGTGGTATGACAGGTATATCTTCTTGGCTATTGAAGGCCATTGCCAAGAAGCAATCCATCCAAGGTGACTCTTTGTTCTTGTACAACTCTTGTTTTTGGAACATCTGTTTGAATGATGAGGGTGCTTATCATAATTCTCACAAGGGTGAAGATCAAAACACTAATCTTTCACCTAGCAAACTCTATCACAATGTTTGCATCTAATAATTTGTAGTGCTTGTGGAACAGGAGCAAGTGAAGATGAACCATCCTGAAGAGACTTAGCACTATGAAACTTGATGGGCTTGGAATAATCTGGGATATGAAAGGACACAACCTTTTCATATACAAGCCCTGTTATTTTCCTGTTGTTAACAACTTCTTCCCAAGGTCTAATTATGGGATGTAAAGTGTAGGTTGAACCTCTGCATCTTTATGCAAATTTGGAATGACCTCACAAAACTGATTAATCTTTAACTATTGATGAGAGTCAGATTCAAAAAGGGAGTTGTTCTGAACATGAACCAATTCAGAATCACGACTCTTCTCTTGTAGTTCATTTTGCTAGAATTGAGATTCGAGTTGCAAAAACTCTTATCTTGTGTTGTTTATTTTGTAGATAAGTTCGAATGTTAGAGAGAGTGTCCTTGTTTATTTGGATTGTGTTATGAACATTACATAGTTTCATAATGTTCAGTAACTCTAGTATGTTAGTAATTTGAGCCATTTTACAATAACTCAGGCTCAGAAATATAAGGGTGTCGGCTTCAACCAAAAATGCACCCACTTACAAAGTCAACCAATAATTTTTTTTCGCTAAATGAAATTCATGTGAATTTAGATGTATTTGAAGTTTAGCGTCAATGAAATCATTCCATCCATGCTCAAACTATCATTGTGAAGACTAACTAGAATGTACATCAACCAATGATATTTTAAAACTAATGAAACTCTAGAGGAATTTAACCATTGAGTCTTGACATATTCTAGGTAGTAACCACCGATAGAAGCCCATATTGTCCTCGATTAACTTGTTACATTTGCCACACATCTCATGAGCTTTGGTATTTTGGGACAATCCTCGATTCATATTTTATATTTGCCATGCATGTCATGAGATTCAGAGTTTTGGGGTGGCAGCGAATCAAGTTGGAGCGTCCACATGTATAGAGCTCCTGCGCAATACGACCTTCATGTTCCCTGCTCTGGTTATAAAACTCGACTACGCTCTCTTTGAGCCCATGGCTACGACTGCGCTAGAAAAATATCACAACTACAACTT